>KN473849.1:0-17266 GCA_000787095.1 Periophthalmodon schlosseri
CTTCTTTAGGCCTACTTTAGTCCTGCTTTACCCTCTCAGACTTCACTTGATAGTTCTCTCTCAGTGAACTTCTTGAGCTCATTATCCACTTCACACTATTGGTATTTTTATCCCGACAGTCGACAGCCAGAGCCTCTCCTTTCACAAGCTTCAGAATTTCAGTTTTTTAGGAATAAAATCTTGTGCTTTCAGTTGATTCCAAAAGAAACCTCATTACTAAAAATATAATACTCGGGAGTCAGGACTAAACCAGGAGTAAGAGCGTGTTAAAAGTCCACATTTTGGTTGTGGTTTAGGCTCTGGTTCTGTTCGGATCTGGAGACGCTGAGGTCACGCTTTGGGAATAATAGGAGTGTGTTGCACCCCATTGCAGCAGATTTACTGTAACAGAGTGATCACAAACAGATGAGGATAGGATTACGCTAGAGCAGTTCTTTGTTTGAGTAATACCATCTAATTTAGTGGTTTAGTCCTCTTTTGTCCTGGAAAAGTTCTGGTTTAAGTTGCTTGGTTTGGTGCAGTCTTAGTTTAGTCCAGGTTAAAGGCGTACCTGATTTTTACGGTCTTAAAAACGTGAAAACGCTACTAGTTTTTGCACCCGTCCAAATCCGAATTACTCCCGGTGATGAGTGCAAATGCTTGTCACAACTTTCAAAGACGATAACGGAGTTTAAAGTGACGGTAAAGTTCACAAGAATTAGCATGCTAGCAGCGCGCTTCCTGATTATCGGACAATAAAACAGTTTTAATTGATGCAGACAGCTCATTTTTACCTCAAGAGCTGCTTGTGCAATTTATCTGTTCTGGGGCTAGACACGTTTTGTTGATTCAGTTCTAATTTAAACTTGTTTTATTAAGGTATGGTTAAGAACAAATCTGTTGTTTTAATCCTAGTTTTTGTCTTTTTATAATGGTGCTCATCCTTAGCGTACTCTGCGTGTATTGTATTTTCATTGATTCATGCGTGTTTGTGTGAGCCTGTATTGTTCTGCATGCAAGGCTTGAGTGCTGAGTAAAATGTCCCCACCCACATCTCTGTACTTCCTTGCAATTATTCAGATAATTCAGATAGTGTTAAAAAATATCACAATCTGCTGCTTGCTATGATGAATTGCCAGTATGAGGGACTATCAGTTTTGCAGATTTGAACAGGAAGTGAGTCATTAAGTCATTTTCGATCAAGATAGTAGTTTACAATGAGCAAAATGTAAAATGATTATCTACATATGTTATAGTTTCTTACTTAATACCTGAAAAAACCCTCATGTGTTTTCTTTAAGTCCTTATTTCAGAACCTGTTCAGCCCTGATCTTGGTTTTGTGTAGATTTTTTTTCATTTTTTGTCAGCTCTTGACCCAATCCAACTTAAGTCCTGGTTTAGTGTTGACAATATTTAACCCAGTGTTTTTCTTTTTTGTTGTTTGTTGTTGGATCTATTCCTGCTTAGGTTTGTCAAAACTATCAAAAATCAAATACTAATTGATACTAAAACTAGTATAGAAACTAGCTAAACAGCAAGTATCAATACTAAAAAAGGTAAATTTACAGAACAGAAATGAACATTTCCTGAATAACTTTAAAATGATCTTGAGCTGTAGCAGAACAAGTATCACATTCTACTGTCTAAATAAAGAGTGTTTTTTATTATCATCGTTGTGTCAGAATCGGTATTGAAAATCGAGTCTATTTTTTAGTATCGAAATTGATTTTTGGAATTTGTATTTTAGTAGCAATTTTAATTTTAGTATCGTGACAACACTATGCTTTAGTCCTAGTTTGATCCTGGTTTAGTCTTTTCTTAGTCTTGCTTTAGTCCTTGGGTTTTGTCCTTATTTAGTTGTTATTTAGTCCTGGTTTAGTCCTGGTTTGGCACCAGACTTGTAACATATGTACTTGTGTGCTGGGCCTTAGCAGTGAGGGAATAGTTTTGGTGTAAATTGAAACTCAGTGGGAGACTGCGCTCTTAAACTCTTGGTTCGCTCCATTCACTGAAGATTCCTCTCACTGTGAGTCAGATGGAGTGGAATTTAGAGTGTGGTTTTGTGCTGGAAAATTTCACAAAGACAAGACCAAAAGTGAACAAGAAGTCGGACTTTGATTGTGATGAGATTGAGACCAAATTTAACACAAGTTTCCGATCTTCCTTTCTGACGCCTCATTTACGCCAACTGTCATGTGGTGAGGGATGTGTCTGGTAATTAATAGGGGGATTTAAATCAAATCACGTAATGGCACTTTAAATGAGCATTACTAAAGGCGTTGTACCTGATTTTTACTGTCTACAAATGTGAAAAATGGAACTAGTTAATTTTTAATGGTTTGGTCCAAAGTTATTCCTCATTTACCTTAAGCCTGGTGTCCACTGTGCAATTTTTTTTGTCTTTTAGATTGTTGGATGTCACACTGCAAAAAAGTAGTGACATCCAACATCCTTCAACAAAAGTTTATAGCTGAGGCTAGTGCTACATGCTAGCGCTGTTTCTGCGTTTGTAAAAGTGCGCAAATGAAAGAGAAAAGGGGAGAGACTGTCCCGTTCACAGCGGAGCTCTTCTGCTGTTACTGAAGAGTGCTTGTGTTTACATGTAGGCTACGTGACAAAGATTGATCGCAGATGTCGTGAGAGGATGGCTCACTCTGCGACCAAGATTCCAAAATCAGACATGCATGATATCAGTCGCAGCACGTCTTCGGTTGTACGATGATTTTAAGTGTGATCTTTGTCCTGATCTCACTCTGAGACCTGCGACCATGATTTTTAGCTATGGTTTCCCCCACGATCATAAATCTTTTGTCTCAAATGTTCAAAATCGTGCAGTAGACACACAGCTTTATGCATTCAGAGCTTCCTATTTATTCATCACGATGAGTTTATAAGTGCTTTTCTCGACTTTCAAAAGCCAGAACAGAGTTTTGCTGGTAAATGGTAATGCTAACAACAGCTAGAATGCTAACAACAGCTAGAATGCTAACGCACGCTTCCAGATTATTGGGCAATAAAACACTTAGATGCAGAGAGTGTGCAGTGGACATATTCTGACCTTGAGAGCTCCTTATGCAATATATTTGTACTGGGGCAACAACATTTTTAAAGACAGGGAAAAATCTGTCAAAAAAAGCATTGAAGGATTGCAAAATGATTGAAGACGTGAAACGGTGGTGTAAACATGCTCATTTACCTTTAACATTCTTACCGCAAATGTTCTAATGATGCACTCAAAACAAGTATTGACCACACATGAATCGCACACATTACAATATCAGGAACTTGTCAAGCCGACAGGTAACTATGTATGAACCAGTGGTCCCTCTCCTATCTCCATTTAGTTTGAGGGTATTAGCTAAGGAAACACATCTTTCTAGCTCAGTGCCAGCTCACCACATGGGGCGCGGGCTGTTAGCGGTTAGCTGTTAGCGTCAGACAGATGGCTCGTTCCTGCTCCCTGCGGCGGACACTGGGAGACCCCGTTTGCTTGTCAAAAATGGCTGCCGGTGTGAGGAGCTCTGGCCTCTGTCCAACCAGACCAAATCTGCTCCTTCATTTCAAACACAGACGCTCAAAAGGACAAATATTTGGACACAACATTTGAGTAGGAGCATATTTTGTGTTTCCTGCCGAATGTTAGGTTCTCTTTGTTCACAGTCAATCCTCCGCGTCATCTGGCCCTCTTCTCTGCGTCCTCTGCTCCATCTGACCTTCTCCCCTCCATGCTCTGCTCCATCTGACTCTCTCCTCTCCATCCTCTGCTCCATCTGACCTTCTCCTCTGCATCCTCTTCTCCATCTGATAGTGTTGTCAAGATACTATGATTTCAAACTCGATTTCGATTAAGGAATTGACTCAATACTCGATACCAATTATGATATCACAGTGAAGATAAAAAATGCTCTTTTTTTAATAATAGAAAGTACTTTGTGTATTTTTCATATACAAAATAATAATACTTTCTTTTTGTTACCATGGGATTTTATACTAGTTCTGATAATGCTCAAAGTGACTCTAAAACTATTTAGAAAAGCTCAAATTTTGTCCTGTTAATGTGTTTTTTTGCAGTACTGATACTGTCTCAAATGAGTATCTAGTTTTGATATTAATTTTATTCAATCAGTATCTGATTTTTGATACTTTGGACAACGCTACCGTCTGAGCCTCTCCTCTGCAGTATCTTCTCTCGTGCCAGCTAACTTAATGTCTACTTTCACTTCATCCATAAATCTCCTCCTTGTCCTCTAAGCGAAAATTAGTATTGCATGACTTGTAGGTACAGGGAGGGCATCTGGTATCTACTCAATAGGCTAAAAACCATTGATTGCCCCATTGCATTTTATCTAGGATTCCCGGTTAAGTGAAACATAAATTGCCCAAAATTGTCCCAAATGACCAATGACTGAGCTTTATTTGACTTGTTTCAGCCTTTGTAGTGTTCTTGTGGTATTTTTAGACTGTTGTACAAAACGGTCCCTTCTGTAGCTGCCGTCTGGCCTGGAGTTTACCCAATCTATGTTTTTTTCCCAGCAGACCACCGTAGTCGCACTTTTTATATTGCTCCACTTTTCTCTCCTCGGGCTGTATTCTTACTTGCCGTTGATTTTTGTTTGTATTTTATATTTTAAGTGTTCAGAATTATGCTTATTTTCAAGTTCTGCTCAAATGCAATCAGCTTATAAGCTATAATAAGAAAACTCTCAAATAATAAAAATAATTCCTTATAGGTGCACTATGTAACTTCTGGTGGTGGGTCAGTCGATTTCTTTTCTCAACAGAGATCTCCTGGAATGTTCCACTGTATGGCATACAACCTATTCAGTCACTTACAGGTGTTTTATTGTTATAAAATACATTGAAAAATATGCATTATTTCTGTGAGCAGGGTCACCTTTCCACAGATCTGACCTGTGACTTGGCTTGGTGGTGTCATGTAGATGTGCAAGTTTAATGACATACTGTTGAACATTCCAACATTTTCGTGGAGGCATCTTGCAGGCTTGACGAAGCCTCTCAAAACACTACACTGAGGTCACTGTTCATTTACTCCATACTCTGTGCTGGTAAGAGGATACTGTAGCCACAGCTGCCCTGGGGTAGACTGATGGAAGCGAGGTTGTAGGGTTGTGTATTTAATGGGATTTTAATCAAAATCCAGTCATTTCTAGTCATCAGTGATCATAGAGCTCTACAGCCAATGTTCAGTCAGTAAAAGCATGTGTCACTTTTTATGGTGTTAAATGGCAATGATTAAAAGTCTGAGATGTTTAAGCTCAGGAAATTAAAGATGCTGATTTTCTTAAAAACGTGAAAAACAGAAAAACAGTTCATTTTAAACAGTTTGCAGTGGTCCAAAGTTACTCCTCATTTACCTTATGCATTCAGAGCATCCTAATTATTCACCGTGACGAGTTTATAAGCGCTTTTCACAACTTTGACAGACCAGACCAGAGAGTTTAGCTGTTACGGTAATGCTAACAACAAGCATGCTAACGCGCACTTCCTGATTTGCTGATAATAAAATGCTTTATAGTTAGATAGACAGTACTCAGCGGACTCATTTTAACCTCAAGAGCTGCTTACCATACAATATATCTGTACTGAGACCAATTTTGCTCAAATACATGGAAAAATAATCGAATCCAACTGAAGTAGCTGCAAAAAGTGGTGATAGAGCAGAAACGTGTGGTGTAATCCAAACAGTGATTTAACCTGATGTTTCTGCAACTCTGTTTCAAAACCAGTCCACCCACAATTTTGTCTTAAGGCTTGAGTGTGAATCATGTCCATAAATGAATACAAAGGTCTAACAATCTCTCCTTTCTGTTCTCTTCCATGTCTCCTCATTGGCCACTGGAATCTGACACCTCCAGGTAAGATTATAATTTATATAAGTGTTTTTTGTTGTTTTTTGCTGCGGCAATATCAAACCCTGAGACGTTCTGCTCCAATTACAAATTTCAAATGTGCTTGGAAACTTTTAGTCTGACCTGCCAAAAGTCTTTATTTGGTTTGAGTTGGGAACTAGAAGGTAACGGGTGGCTCGTTAACATTTTGGTTCTCTACATTAATACGGGTCTAATATTTTATTGTATTTGTCGTATTTTCATGTTTGTTTTGCAAAGTGGAATGAAAAGTACACAAGTACAAATGGATTAAAGGTGCTGTACTTGATTTTTACACAAAACGTGAAAAACAGAACTAGTTCATTTTAAACAGTTTGCAGTGCTCAAAAGTTACTCCTCACTTACCTTGTGCATTCTGAGCATCCTAATTATTCACTGCAATGAATTTACAAGCGCTTTTCACAACTCTCAGAGGCCATAGCAGGTTTTGCCATCACAGTAATACTAACGACAGCTAGGATGCTAACCGCACACTTTCGGATTGTCGGACAAGAAAACGCTTTAGTTACGTGCAGACAGTACACAGCTGACTTATTTTTACCTCTGTGTCTGTACGTTTGTGATTCAAAGTCTATATGTGCTGCGGACTATATATGGACTCAGCTGGACTCCCCTCAGACCAGGACTAAAGACGGACTTGATCTCAGCGGGTCCAGACTGAGTCCTGCTGACACACACATACACACAGTTGGGTGATTCTTGGGGACATTATTACATTGACTTACATTCATTTCCTGGAGATTGATCCTACCCTTAACGATAGTCACGACGAACCTAACCTTACCCTAAATGTTAACCTCTTTTAAGACATATCTGAACTTCAAACCATGATATTTATGTAACAATAAAGGATTAAAGTAATTTCTGTCCCCATAAGGAAGATAAGTGATGTGAGTGTGTGTACAGATTTTAGTCCCCACAATGTGATAAATACCCATCCACAAATACACACACCGTACAGCGAAAGCTCCAGCAAAAAAGACCAGTGTGAATGTTTTGTCATCTTGAGGTAAATACTCAAATATGATTGGATTCTGAAGTTGGGAGCGACAGTAGCTCAGTTGGTAGAGTGTTTATCCACTGATCCGAAGGATCGCGGTTCAAATCCATCTCTTGACGTAAACATCATTGGTTGATCGGTCAGATCCACCAACCCACAGGTTGGCGTTGTGATTCCAGAACCCATAGACGAACAATGTCGTTGTGTCCTTGGGAAAGACACTTAACCCATGACACCATTTGAAATGGTGTCATGAAACAAACCAAATACTCTAGATCAGAGTGTGCTTGTCTATGAAGAGCCAGAGTTTCCATTTCTGTGCTCAAATTGCCTTTAGCATATACAGGCCTTGTGCCCTCTGTTGGCGTTTTGTATACACACATTCCATGTGCCTTACACTTGGAATGCACTTTACAGGTTTGTCAAAACCTCTCAAAGTGCTATACTTTAGTCATTATTCATTTACCGTAACCCTAGCTCTCAAAGTGCTATACTTTAGTTATTATTCATTTACCGTAACCCTAGCCTAAGATAAATAGATACTTTTTTAATCCTGAGGGAAATTGCGGTGCAGTCTGTTGCTCATTGCTCATTCAAACAACACATACATAAAAATAATAAGAATTATCAGAATTAAGAGTAGGCATCACATTAAAAAGATTAAAAGAGTAAAAAAGTAGCAGTCAATGTATAAGTAGCCACAGCTGCCCTGGGGAAGACTGACAAAAGCAAGTCTGCCACTCTGCGCCACTGACCCCTCTGACCACCACAAACCACACTCTCCACATCCATACAAAACAAGGTGGCTGAAGTGTTTTGCCCAAAGAAGGACACAATGACAGTATGGACTGATGGATTATTTTATTTCAAGCATATGCAGAACACAAAAGGCATGTTTACAATTTCAATGTACGTATATAACATTTAAATTGTAACACATATACAAAGACACACCCACTGGTAATTGCAGAGTTCGAACTGCAGACCTTTTGGTTGATGGATGAGCACTTTCTGAGCAGTTATTGTTATAAGTTATACTAGAGGTGTCCACAGTAGTTTGTAATCTAATAGGACATAGACAAAAACATTTAAGAGCCTCCGTTATACTATTGCTACTGCCACACTCAAAAGCTTATCCATTGGGTACTACTAATATTACACCTTACTACCACTGTCACTGAGGAGCATCAAGTTCTGGTAGGACATACTTCATTCATATGCAACTATACCATATTGAAGAATCTGTACATGAACGAAGTGGTCTCTGAAAATGGCTTCTAAACCCACGCTTCTGTCTGTATTCTATTTCTTGTATTTCACTATAGAAATATTTTGCACAGTTTGGTTTGAACTTTCTCTCTCGGCTGGAGCCCTGTTCATGTTATTTCTCCCTCCTGTTGTGTAGACTGCAGGTCTGTGGGTCCAGTGGGCTACGCTTTAGTCCTGTTGTATTTCGGATCAAAGCCTCACCACCCACCTGCTACACAAATAATAAACACATTTTTCTTAGCTTACTTTGCCACAAATAGAACCATTCATCTTGAAAAATAGTAATTTGATGTATTATCTGTTGATAGGATAATTACAAGCATGTCCTCTTTTGGGTGTTCCCGGGCTGCGGTGGCCAGAATCTGTCAGAGCTTTAGACCTAGTTTAGCCCTGGTTTAGACCTTGTTTGTCCTGGTTTAAGTCTGTTGCTTGACTTGGTTCATGCCTGGTTTAGACCTGGGTTAGACCTGATTTAGACCTGGTTTACTTCTGGTTTTCTGGTTTGTCTAGCAGCTCTTGTGTGGTTTTCTTGGTTTGCAGTCGTCATTCGCTATAGCCCAACTGTAGTCCTGCTTTAGTCCTGGTTTAATCCTGGTTTAGTCCTGGTTTAATCCTGGTTTAGTCCTGGTTTAATCGTGGTTTAGTCCTGGTTTAGTCTTGGTTCAGTCCTGGTTTAGTCCTGGTTTAATCCTGGTTTAGTCCTGGTTTAATCGTGGTTCAGTCCTGGTTAAGTCCTGGTTTAGTCCTGGTTTAGTCTTGGTTCAGTCCTGGTTTAGTCTTTGTTTAATCTTGGTTCAGACCTTGTTTATCTCATCCACACTTCGCTTGTTGCTTTAGGGAGAGTGAGAGAGCAGGTTTGTTGATGGTTTCTGGCTGTTGTTTATCTGAGCTTCATATTGTTCCTGAGTGCTGTGTCTCGTCTCTGTGTGAGTGGATTGATCCGGTGCTTTTAGCCCAGTTCTCTGACACAGGCCGAACTGTAGCTTTAGGACAACAACACTGATACACCAGAGTCTGAAGAGAGTGGGCTGGCAATGAGCAACACAGATATTCAAATATATTTATTAAAGAGGGGGTATTACACTTGGGGTATTAATTCTTAAGACGTAATATATTTAGATCATCATGTTACCTTTTGTTGTTTTGAACATGCTGTATTTGCCGAAAACAGCGTATTAAAATGTATAATTTGTTTCACTTTCATTTTTGACTCTCGGAATCACCACTCCCCACGCTAAGTCACTCCCCCTTCAGAGCACTATCACAACACAATCAGCAGGCATTCCGCTAATGAAACTACTGCACATCGCATCAGGTTTGTGAAGTTGTAGTGTATTGTTTTGTATCCTGCTTTTGTATATTTATGAAAAATGGCTGTGCGGGAGCATGGGTCACCTAGACTGTTGAGCATTTGACATAATCTTACCAAGTGTTTTTTGGAAATAAAAACGCTTGTAATGAACGATATATAAGTTTATACCATACTGCGAAGCCAAACATTTATCATGAGACGAGCAAGAGGACATTAGGTGCACTATGTAACCTGCCTCTGAACATTGCGTCGCCTAGAATGTTCCACAATATTGTATTAAATGTATCTATCTGTTGTTTCTATTACATAAACACAACACTATTACACAACACTATTACACATACACATGCATTGAAAAACATGCATTCTTACTGTGAGCAGGTTCCCCTCTCCACAGACCTGACCTGTAACTTGTCCTTGTGGAGTTCCTATCAGGAGCAGTGGACCAGATCTGAGCCAGAGTCCAGGTCTGGAGTACCTAACTGGAGGAACTATCTACACTGCGTATTCTAGGTTAGCGCAACGAGAAGAACAGAAAAATATACCACACTAGAGAATTAAACCGGTGATCTTCTTGGTGTCAGGCGAGGGGCAAACAGCTAAACCACTGAACCTCGTGTCTGTTTGATCCTTACATGTCAGAGAGGTTTTAGCACTGTATTTTTAGCAGCTGCTCACTTTGATCCTACTTTTTCAGATTTCAAATATTAATGCTTACATTTTTGAGCAGTTAGGAGGTCAGATCTGGATAGTGCAGGTTTTGAGGTATTACATGGAGGGCGGGGTCTAATGGATTTCAGATTTTAAAATGTGATGATGTCATACTTTCATACAGATGAGGGCCGTGAGCCAGATTTCCCTATTGATTACATTGTATTTTCATAAGAAATATTCAAAAGGTAAATTCACAAATATTGACCCTGATTATTTATATTAGTGACCAGGCATAGAACTTGCCAAAATCAGCATTTTAACCATATACATTTTAGCTGCCCCCCATCTGTATATTAAAATCCACAAATGTTGAACCATATTATTATTTATTTGGGATTAGCTCCACAAACTTGCCATATTAATTTTGGCTTAAAGTCTATTCAACCGACCAACAATCACATCTGTAGGGTTGAATAACTGCACCAAAATATCTCCCAAAATGAGTTGAGGCGCTGTACCTGATTTTTACTGCCTTAAAAATGTGAAAAACAGAACTAGTTCATTTTAAACCGTTTGCAGCAGTTTAAAGTTATTCCTCACTTAACTGCATTCTGAACTTCCTAATTATTCACCACAGTGAGTTTATAAGCGCGTTTCACAACTTTAATAGAGCAGAGTGGAGTCTGCCGTCACGTCAGCGGACTTAATTTGACCTCAAGAACTTCTTATAAAATACATTTGTACTGGAGCAAGAGAAATTTTCCTCAAATACATAAAATTCTGCCCGGTCCTCCAACTAAATTTTAAACTATAGGGTTTCTAGCCTACATGTTATGGTACTCAACTACATCATGTATCAATGGCCAATCTCTTGCGCCATTGTTTGCCATTTTATATTATACTGTTTAAATGTTTCGCTGTGGTTGTTTAGCAAAGTTTTCCGACGAGTTAAAGTTATATCATGCGTCTGAGTGGGTAGACCAGCACATTTCAATACAACTTAATGCCGGTTTCCACATAATATTATAAAGTGTCGTAGTTCCTCCCTAATTTACTCAGTCCTTTTATATTTTTATACCAGCTCTTATTGAGTGCACCTACACAGCGAAATGAAAGCGCTTTGATCCAAAATGGCCGCCCTCCTCCCCCTCTGCTGCACTGAGTCATTCATCAAAGTGAAAGGTGTTACGACATCAGGATTATATTATTCAGACAGACTCCCACTCACCTGCATCCACTGTTACTGTCGCTATTCCTGTTTTCATGTAGGTCTTATGATATAATGGACAACAGGTGCTGGATAAAAGTGTATTAAATAATGTAATTGTGATGCCTGTAGACACTTCCAGCACTGACGCGTTTAGAATAGTCGCGCACGCAGCCTGGTAGTGACGTTAATGGTCTGTCTTATTAATTTTATTGAATTTTGACATTTTAGCGCAGGCAAATGGTTGTTGTTCATTAGTTTAAGCTCCAGTGTCTAAAGTTCAATAATGTATGCAAGATTTGTGGTGCTTGATGAATTTTTGTATTTATTTTTTTACTGTCCAGCACAACGCTACATGTACAAACTGTTACGTGGCTGTTAGCATTTATGTTTACGCTTATATTTATGCTACTTTCAGCGCAGATCGCTACGTCAAATAAATGAGGCTAAAGCTGCTACAGATAACGTTTTTTATCAAGGCTCTGCTGTTACTTGCGTGTGGTGTTCAGTCACTAAAATAGCCCTGTTTTTTCATAGTTGGTGGCTAATGCTAACTCCCCCATTATAAGTTTCCGATACCACTAAAAACATGTACTATAGGGTCCCCCTGAAAAAGAGATTCAACAGGACTATCCTCCTTAAATAAAGGCCAATAAATAAAATGCACTGGAGCTAACATATGGAAGAGTATGAGCCTTTAGAATGCAGGTGTTCTGTTCAGAAACAGTGGAAAGGTCTGTAGGAAGATATTTTATTCTAAGGGTGGGTCTCTGGGTCCGTCACCTGCTTGGTCTCTTGGAGATCGTATTATTTTGCCTATAATAATCCACAGTATGGCATTAAATTTATCAGGAAGCAGTGGCTGTTGTAGAAGTTGATTTTGTCCCCTGGTCAAACGGTGGCAGATCAAATCCTGCCCCTAACAAGTTCTGTTGATAGAGAGGTCAGATCCACCGACCCACAGGTTGGTGGTACAATTCCATCTCCCACAGGCGCATACTGTTGTTGTGTCATTTGCAAGACACTTAACTCTTGTTGTCCTCAGTGTCTGTACACACTAGTGTATGAATGTGTGTGAATGGGTGAGTGGTTTCTTAACGTAAAGTGCCTATTGGACATAGAAAAGCACTATATAAAAGTGACCATTTATCTCCATGGAGACAAGCAGGCTAATATTTTTCAAGGTATAGTTTAGCTATAAAAGCACCTGTAATCTAATAGATGTAAGATAGATGTATTTAATGCACTGTGGATACTGTGAAACAGTCCAGGCAAAGCAGTAACATCTCCAGAGACAAGCAGGTGGCAGACCTACCTCCGGAAAAGTTCTTATTTACCATAACAATGTAGTTTAATGCAGCTCTGCATATTATGCCATAAAATTTACCCCACCACTGGTCCTATTGGTGAGCTTGTGGTGGCTTAACCAATCACAGTTAAGTGTGAATTTTTAGAAGAACCAGATCCGTCTACATCCCCTCGTCATCCTCTTCTAAATTCAGCATCCTTCTGCCCATATATTCAGTCTCCCTCCTCTGTACATGTCCAAACCATCTCAGTCTGGAAACTTAGACTCCAAAACATCTAACATTTCTTCCGGCTCTGTTCCTGTCTGCTCCTCTGGCTCTGCTCCTCTGGCTGTTCCTCTGGCTCTGCTCCTGTCATCTCCTCTGGCTCTGCTTCTCTGGCTCTGCTCCTGTCTGCTCCTCTGGCTCTGCTTCTCGCTCTGTTCCTCTAGCTCTCCTCCTGTCAGCTCTTGTCAGCTCCTCTGGCTCTGCTCCTCTGGCTCTGCTTCTCGTTCTTTTCTTCTAGCTCTGCTCCTGTCTGCTCCACCCGCTCTGCTCTTCTGGCTCTGCTCCTCGCTCTGCTCCTCGCTCTGCTCCTCGCTCTGCTCCTCGCTCTGCTCCTCGCTCTGCTCCTCGCTCTGCTCCTCGCTCTGCTCCTCGCTCTGCTCCTCGCTCTGCTCCTCGCTCTGCTCCTCGCTCTGCTCCTCGCTCTGCTCCTCTGGCTCTGCTCCTCACTCTGTTCCTCTAGCTGCTTCTCCTTTCTGCTTCTCTGGATCTGCTCCTCGCTCTGCTCCTCTGGCTCTGCTCCTCACTCTGTTCCTCTGGCTCTGCTCCTGTCAGCTACTCTGGCTCTGCTCCTTTGGCTCTGCTCCTCGCTCTGTTCCTCTAGCTCTGCTCCTGTCAGCTCCTCTGGCTCTGCTCCAATGGCTCTGTTCCTCTAGCTCTGCTCCTGTCAGCTCCACTGGCTCTGCTCCTCTGGCTCTGCTCCTGTCTGCACCTCTGGCTCCCTGCCTCCACCTGGCTTCCTGTTTTGGAGTCAGCTGACCCTCTGCTGTGTCACCTGACCTGATTGTTCCCGCTCCACTTCCTGTCTGTGATGTGATGATGTTGAATGTGCTCCATGTGTGATTTGACCTACTTCTGCTGCGGACTTCCCCCTCCCCCGCCAACTCCCTCTGCTTCCTCCCACCTCATATTTATTATATAATATGAATTATTGTGAATATGTGCAATTAATCCATGTCTTTTAATCTCACCGGAAAAATACGTAATGGGACTTTTTGTGATAAGAACTGCAAATTTGATCCAGGAGATTTGGTCCAGGAGACAAATTTGAGAGAAGACTGAAATAGGAACAAAATACAAGCATGTTTATAGAACTCTAAAATGACAGAGTTAGCAAGTTTTAGCAAGTCATAAAGAGACAGGATATTTCGTGGTTTGCAAAGGCCATTCTGTTACTTAAATAATAAAATTATTGGCAGTTTGATCCAAGTTGCAATTTCAGTTTGATTGCATTTAATTGTGCACTTGTATGTTCTATTGTTTATTGTTGTTTTTTGTTGTTTTGTTTTGTTTTGTTTTTTACATTCGTCTCTATACTGTGAAAGAAGCATCATTTGGGTTTTAGGTCATTCTAGCCTATTGTTCTCTGTTCGCCTCCTCTCACAGCTGTTATGTATTTGATTGGCTTTATTTCTACCAACTTTTGAGAACATGGAGAGTAGATTATATCTTAATCCTCCATTACTGTTCAGAGAGGGATTTTCTTTTTTTTTTTTTTTTTTTTTTTACAAAGATTGCCTCCTTCACCCCTCTTTCAAATCACCCTTTTCTCCCTGCACCTCACTGTCTTCAAATAAAT
Source organism: Periophthalmodon schlosseri (assembly GCA_000787095.1). Lineage (NCBI taxonomy): Eukaryota > Metazoa > Chordata > Actinopteri > Gobiiformes > Gobiidae > Periophthalmodon > Periophthalmodon schlosseri. The sequence goes on from KN473849.1 coordinate 14,482, forward strand.
GATTTGAAGCTTTAGGATGAAAAGATGACTGACTGCGGACGTGTGTTTGAGCGCCACAGTCTTTAGTGAATTGGTTGTGTAGTTTCCCATATGTAATGCTGATTGTGTTACTCAAGGATCCATCTTGCTTTGCTCTATCTTGCTTTGAACATTTTTAAAGTAAAGTTGATTGAGTTAATTTAGTATAATCGTGTAAGAAATCATTTATTGCATATTAAAAGCACTGTACCTTATTTCAAAACAGAACTAGTTAATTTTAAATGGTTTCCAAAGTTATTCCTCAATTATCTTACGCATTCTGAGCATCCAAATTATTAACTGCAATTTATAACCACTTTTCACAACTCTCAGAGACCAGTGCGGAGTTTTGCCCATAGATGTATGTATGTATAAATGGACATAGCTAACGTACTAGCCGCTGCGTTCCAAATAGGAAGTGAACATGGTATGTGCTTCCAGCTCCATTGATGATCCAATTCACTTTCTATTGAAAAACTGTCTCCCCTGTCTCTGTAACTGTTGTTGTCAGGCTCTTCATTTGGGTCTAAAAATATTCGTATAAACCCGCTCTACATGACCCTGGTATTTTTATTTCTCTATTTTGTCCATAAATCAAGATATGAACATTAATGACAAACAAATCAGGCGCCTTCTTTCCCTGAGGTCGCTTTCCCTGTAGTGTTAGCAACAGGTTTGATTGACAGCATTGCTAAGCGCCTACTTCCTGCTAAACCAGCGGTTTGGGCGGGAAGGGATGCCGCCAAATTCACCCCTATAACTGCGAGCCTCGATCAGCATTTGGCTGCAGCCGAACACTATGGGTGACATCACACTCCCTTTGTCTACTTTATACAGTCTATGGTTTTGCCGTGACAGTAAACCTAGCAACAAATAACATGCTAATGTTCCTTATTATCGGACAGTAAAACGCTTAATAATTAGATGCAGACAGCACACATCACTTATTATTACCTCAAGACCTGTGCTTAGGCAAGACACATTTTGCCCGCAAAATTGCATACAGGACCTTTAAGAGCATGTCATTCTGAAACAAGTAAATAATACTATTTTTTTATTTGTTAAAGAACTGAAAACAAGTTTTATATTCTTTCAGGTCATCTTAACTAATGCACATATTGCCTGTGGGGGATATGTACCTTCCCCCACTTCAACCTGTTCAAAATTTGACAAAGAACATTAAATTCCCCCTGATCTTATGGCTCATGTGGATATGAATATTCACATGTCTGCACTGCATTATTCACAGCCCAATTCATATTCAACTAAACCATAAAATTGTGCTAGTAGCAGCAATGCATTAGCACATCTATACACACTGCACTCCCATTGACTTTTCCAACATACAACACATGACTGTAGTGTACGTTGGTAAGATAGTAAGTCAAAAGTATTTGTTGAGCATATATTTATATAGGGCCTATATTACGCAAATTTGCACCAAACTACCTGGGGTTGTGTTTTGTTTCATTCATACAAGTTTAACACACAAATCCTGCATATTGTGATGTCATTGAGTGGTGATACAGAGACCACTCCCTTGTGTTTTCAAACTCACACACCTTCACTAGAATCATGCGAATAATTTGCAGTTCTGGATTGGCCAAGCTTTGAAGATACATCTATTGGGTTTAAAAAGGCAACAACTTATAGTTATTCTAGTGTATTGTCAAGTAAATCAGTTCAGTTGAGGCTAAAAATAATTGTTAACTTTAAAACTACTGCTATCACAAGGTGGAACGGAGCATTTTGAGCTTTGTAGATGTAGTTAACCCAATAATCCAGGATTACTCAAACAAGTGTGAATAATACAAAACACAACCCCAGGTATGTTTTTGATGAGATTACAACATGTCAACATGAGTAAAAGCTCACAGGAGTCAATTTTGCGTAAAATAGTACGTTTAACTATCAGATGTGGGTTTAGTAATGCGTTACATTTACTTCAGTAACATTAGTTTTATAAACCGCAAACACATAACATATTTAGATTGCCTTTTATTGTTTTGAAAATACTATATTTGCCGGAAACAATGTATTAACATTTATTATAAGTTTCACTTTTGTTTTTAACACTCTGAGTCTCCCCTCCCTTTGCTCTCTGCGTTAAGTCACACCCCCTTCAGAGCGCGATCACAACACAATCAGCATGTATCCCACTAATGAAACTGCTGCACACCACTTCAGGTTTGTCAAGTTTTTGTGTACAGTTTTGTATCATGCTTTTGTATATTTATGGAGAATTGTCGTGTGGGAGCACGGGTGACGTAGGCTTGTGGCCTGAGCATTGGACAGGATCTTACAGCTAACGGTAAGAAGGGTTCAACGGCCTGGGAGAGATCACTAAATTCCTGAAACATTCATGGATGGCATCTAAAACCTCTTTGGGCATGTTTTTGATGAGGGAACAATGTCGGTAAGGAGGGTTCAACGGCCTGGGAGAGATCACTAAATTCCTGAAACATTCATGGATGGCATCTAAAACCTCTTTGGGCATGTTTTTGATGAGGGAACAATGTTGTAACATGGTAGAAAGCTCACAAAAATTGATTTTGCATAATACCCCCTCTTACAGAAACTGTGCTTCTGAATGTTTGTTTTGTGAATGTGTTTCTGAGTTCGATAGTAGCAGAACACATTCTCCGGTCCACTGCTGATGTGTTCCTTTGGTTTTCATATGAAGTTTTCTTGTACAGCTCAGTGAAGTGGTGTTTGAGTCTGAAATCTGAAACGTAACTCGATAAAAGCATTTTCTTCTCATCTGCCA
>KN473849.1:23869-52190 GCA_000787095.1 Periophthalmodon schlosseri
TTATTTATTTGGTTGGGACATTGCGCAGTAATAAACAGACATGATTTAACATGAGCGTAAACACACCGGATTATCGCTAAAGGCTAATTTCCACCCGTTGTCCCAAGGGCTGGGGTCACAAAAGGGTCAAAACAATAATAATTAAAAAAATAAAAATAAAAATTGCACACTACACTCATTACACAGTTCCCATAGTTGCACATTCCACTCATTACTTCTTCCACCAGTGAATTTAACATTGTAACATCTCTACTCACACTTCTTCTTGTAGTATAATTATAAGCCTCTGTTTTTAATTTTTTAATCACAAAAATGTTTCTAAATCACTGCAAATGTGTGAATTTTCTTTAAATCAATATTATTATAGTATTTTGTTGTAAATATGAGAACTAAACCAGACCCAAACTCAGACTAAACCAGGTCTAAATCAGAAATAAAGGACTAAACCAGGTCTTGCCCAAGAGAAAGTCTAAACCAGGTCTAAACCACAACTAAATACATTCACATTTGTTTTTGTTTATTTATTAGGATCCTCATTAGCAGGACCTGAGGGCCAACTAGTCTTCCTGGGGTCTCTTTGAAAACACTTTACAGTTTTAATTTCATAAAGACATGTCTTAAAAACTATATGAACAAAAACAGTTTAAATTCATTTATATCATTAAATTTGAAAATCATAAATTTGCATAATTGGGATTTAACTTGGACTATACCTGGAAGTAAAGCTGAACCAGACTAATACTAAACCAGGACTAGACTATAGGACCAAACTAGGTCTACATCAGAACTAAACTGGGCCCAAAACAGGACCAAACAAAGTGTGAACATAAAGTATGGGCCCTAAACCAGGACTAAAACAGGACTTGAACAAAAAGAAGGTCCAAACTAGGATCACACCTGGACTAAACAAGGATATGAAGGTCTAAACCAGGACTAAACCAAGACTTGAACCTGACATAGGACTAAAAAGGTACTAGGCCAGGACTAAAGTGCGTATCACTTTGATGGGCCTGTTTACCTGGCCTTGATTCTGTCAATACCAAAGCTGCTGTAGTCTGACCTCTGCTCTTCCCTTTAGAGCCTGACCATGCACCACTACTGCATACTGTGTACTTTATTGTGTACTACAGTGTGTACTTTTGTGTACTAGCAGTGTCTCTGGAGAGGCCATTATAGGATCCGCCTCATGGTAAATTAATGACGTTCAGATAGACACAGAGCTGCTGTTGTGTCTCTGATTCTGTGTATCATGTCTGGTTTGGGTCAAGGTTTCTATTTCGATTTTTGTAATAAATACATTTTAATTAGCCTATTATGCAAAATCGTCTTTTCAGAGCTTTTAACCATGTTATAGTTGTTTCCGTCTCATTTACCCCCTGGAAGTTGTTTTTAGAGTGATTTGTTCATGTTTTAGCAATCTTTAATTGCCTGTTTTCAATTTAATGTTCTTAATCGGTGATACATGTAGGATTTGGCAGTGTCGCGTAGTCATTTTGGTACAAATGAAAAAAAAAATCCACGTCTCGCTGGCGTGATCTGCAGCTGTTCATAGGAGGGGAGGGGACATTTATGGCGACGTCAGCTCCCACTGGGCACCAGTTTTCTAACACAGAAGTCAGTGGATTGTTTCTTTTATGAAGTCGTTTTAGATGAATATTGTGATTTAAAATGTGCAAATTATAATTATAACATAATGATCCACGGGTGTCATAGATTATAACTTTGTAGCAGACACAAGCACAGTATGACTTCTTTAATAAAGCATGAAGAAAAACTTATTTCGTAATGAACACATTTTTTATTAAAGGCACTGTGCCTGATTTTAGTCTTAAAAATGTGAAAAAACAGAAATAGTTCATTTTAAACAGTTTGCAGTGGTCCAAAGTTACTCCTCACTCACCTTATGCATCCTGAGCATCCTAATTATTCACCATGAGGCCAGAGCGGAGTTTGACATCACAGTAATGCTAACAACAACTAGCTTGCTAACAGTGCACGTCCTGATGCTTTATAGTTAGATGCAGACAGCACACACTTATTTTGATGCTTATACAGTATATCTGTACTGGGGCAAGACACATGTTGCCCTTTAAGTTCATTCATTTTTGATAGAGCCATATATGTAATGACACCATGTTTTACTATAACTGCAAACATGATTCAAATTTGTAGGAATTTTTTTTTTTAAAGTGAAAACTACACAGAATATAATTAAAAGTGTGGAAGAAAAAAGTGTATTGTAATTACATGGATCATTATATCAGTTCATTGTTTCCCAAATCCCAAATGCACCCCCCACCCAATCCTTTCCCCCTCTCCCTGAATTACCCATAATCCCCTCTTCCTCCCCCTCTCATATCTCTAGCATTAGATCATCACTTTTTTTTCTTTTCACCACCACAAATCCTGTCATCTCTGTCTCTGTGTGTCTGTCTGTCTACCCACGATGCATTGCTCTTTCAGTGTGTGTGTGTGTGTGTGTGTGTTTTTATCCACAGTGCCATGCTCCTGTATTTACTGCCTCTGTGCTCCCAAACCGCGCCTCATTGACTTTGCTCCCGGTGGACATTTTGAACCCAGAGGAGTGCTGCTTCTCCAGGCTAAAGGATAAATATTGGATTTCATTCCAGGAATAATAATAAAAAAAACAACAAAAAAACAGCTGCTTTTCAAATTTTCAGCTCAATAAAAAGACTCCAGTCAAGCTAGATTCAAAAAATATATTTGAATTATTTTGGGTTACACTTTACACTTTACTTTTATATGAGTTTCACATCTGTCATCTACTGGTGAAAAAAAAATGTAATAAGCTTATGGTGGTAGCTTTAAAGATGCACTATGTAACTTTTCTGGTGCTCGTCTCCATGGAGATGTTGTTGCTTTCCTCTTTATACAGTTCAATATGGGATTAAAGTTCAAAATCAATGCCTGTCTTAATTTCGATCATGAGTAATACTATAGAAAGTAAATTCTTTGGTTGATTATTACTATTTTACTCGTGTTTACCTTTGTTTCATGGCCTATGTAGTTATTCAATGTTGTTTTTATACATTGTTTTGATGAATAATTGAGTCATTATAAAAAAAACCTGTGGATTGCAATTTCATTGATTCACTGAGTTCCATATTTGACCCTGGTCTGGTCCCATATTCTTTTTTCCCTGCTGCAGTCATTGGTTTCGGTCTGAAATGGCTGAGTCGCGGTTTGGGGGTTTTTGGTGGAGCTGAAATCGCTGAGTCGAGTTTGGAGCGGCTCAGAAAATCACTCTGTCATGGAACAATGAGTCAGCGCCAACCACTGATAGAAACGCTAGTGTAGAAGGACTGGCTTTTATTGCAACAGATTAATGTGGCTCCCATTAGCAGAATTACTAATACCACTAAGAATTCACTAGTTATATACAGACTACTTGCATTATTCATTTACTACCCTCAGTGTATGTGGCCTCAGCTGCCCTGGGGTAGACGAGTGGAAGCAAGTGTTTTGTCTAAGGACACAATGGCCGTACACTTCTGCTTCACAGTGGCGTCTGGTATTCACAACGATCTCCCGCCTCACCCTTCTGAGAGATGACCAGAGTAGACGATCTCTATGCAGGGTCATGCTATGGAAGTACCATGATGCTATTCAGCTATAACCGCCGCCACTAATGCTACTACGGTTTGAATTAGTTACCCCTGCTCACTACTGTTGCTTTTATTCAGTACCAAAACTACTATTTGTTCACCGCTCACCAAATCTCCTCTAAAGTGTTCTACTTCTACAGCTACAATTACTACCACTACACCCCTCAGGTGCTTTAAACATTAGTGATGCCGAGGGAGGGAGGGGGGTTATACAGTTACCACGGAGACCCCCCCTTCCCCCATCACGGTTACCATAGCAACACTTCCCCATCCCTTCAGCCTCTCCCCCAGGGTCCTGTTTGTTTGGCCGTGTGTGCCCAAACAGAGGTGTCTTTCTGACTGCTGTGGATTAGCATTCAGGTCTAACCAGCCCACGCACCGCTAGAGCTTTTAAAGGGGACTTTAACGTTTGAATCATGTATTGTCCTTGATTGGAGGATTTGATGCCCCAGGAATATCTCATTTCACCTACCCCCTATCTCCACCCGCTTCTCTGTGCTTACAACGATGGTACGAAAATTCAGACTCCGTGTCGTACATTAATACAGTTAAAAAAATGTCATGTAGTCAAAAGATCGGTTTCTGTTATTAAGCTGTTTTAAGTCAATATTAAGGTTTACAATCAACAAAATAATGAGCTATGTATGTTCAAATTTATTACAAAATTCCAGAAAAAAAACATGAAAAACAGAGCTAGTTTGCACAAAGTTATTCCTCATGTACCTTACGCATTCTGAGCGTCCTAATTATCCACCGGGATGAGTTTGCGCTTTTCATAGCTTTCAGAAGCCAGAGTTTTGACATTACTGTAAGGTTAACAACAACTAGCAAGCTAAGAGCGCACCTGCTTTACTTCCTGGTTATAATTGAATGCAGACAGTACACAACGGTCTCATTTTGACCCTGAAATCTGCTTTTACAATAAATCTGTACTGGGGGCAAAAATGATTACTGTATTTTCTGGAGTATAAGTCGCACCAGCCAAAAAATGCATAATAATGAAGAAAAAAACAAATACTCAGATGCGATTTATATGTGAAATATAAGTCGCACCCCCGGCCAAACTATGAAAAAAAGTGCGATTTATAGTCCGGAAAATACGGTACTTTATACATGAATAAAATGTGGGTACATACGGCTTGAATTCATATTTTAATCTTATACTGTCCATCAAATCTTCCATACGATGAGTTCTTTATGATTAGTTGCGTTCAGGAGGTTAGTCCGATTGACTCTTTTATCCCGAGATTATAATCCAGACCGGAGCACTGGAGGATTATTATTCGTGAAAAATTATGACATTTATGGTTATTGAGGGTCATCTGGGGTCAAGGGTCATAATACAAACTGATGATAACTAGTGCTCCTGCCTCTCAGTATGGAGGTTGTGGGTTAGACTCCTACGGTGATTGAATGCGAGTAAACGTAAGAGGAAGGATAACAAAATGAATGCAATTTAATTATTCAGCGCCTGTTATTGAATGTGTGTTGGACATGTCACTGAAGCCATTTGGGTTTTGTTTTTCTTGCAGGGCGTTGTACACATATGAAGAGGAGACCAATGACTTGACACTAGCTGCATCAGGAGGTGAGTGAAATAACTGTGATCAGTGAAAGTTGAGGACACATACATGTTTTTCTCATTCTTAGTATATGGACAGTGTAAACAGATGATGATTTAGGTAGTGACCGTTTAAACCAACTGGATTTCAGCATTGAAACTGGCAACCCAAATGAGAGGATAATCATCTTGAGAACCTTAAGTCCAAATTATAACAGGAAACAATTTGGCCATCATGTTTTTGTAACTAAGAATAAATTAATATTAATTGATTACATCTTAAATCTATTTTGGATTTGAACATGTCTACCTCATATGTTGGAACACAGTTAAGTTGTGTTTATAGAATTTAAAATCAAAATATTACATACAGTTCCTTTAAAGTGTGTTTGGTTTTTTTATTGGGTTTTTTTTGTTTTTGTTTTTGTTTTGTTTTTGTTTTTTGCTCCCATACAGTATTTTCCAAAATTAGATTATAAAGCATTTTTATCAATTGCAAACCTGGAAGTACAACTGTAGAACTGAGGCATCTAGGTTCAGACTTTGCTTTGCTTCCTGAAAGTTGTGAAACATGTGACTTTTGACTTTTGAGGTTACAGCCCATAAAATATTTTTGCAAATTTTTACAAATTTAGCTCATCTTTTAAGAAGACATGCTCAGAGGCGGATTAGAGACCTCATTAAAAACCTAATGGGCTACTTTCCACTTTACAATCCCAGCCAAGTCCATGGTTCACTGATGTAAGTGCTGAGTGAGACTGGTCCTGATTAAAGCTCTACTGGAGTGTTGTGAATGAAGGAGCCTCTGCAGCGGCTCTGATTGGAGAAGGCCGTTTGAGAGAGCGCAACCGAAGTCCTAAAAATACTAAAATCATATTACCAAGTTCAGAGAGGCAAAAGACAAAGAGAGAGAAAAAATTATAAAACTTGCATCAACGAAGATTTAATTTATAACAAACAAATCGTTTATTAAGAATTATTCAGGCTTAGTAACTGCTTAGCCGAGAGGTTAGGAATTAGGGTCAAAGTATTAATTACATAGTTACTCAGCCTGAAGCAGCCTTAAAAGACCTGCACCTGATTTTTTCCCCACGTATTTGAGCAAAATTTGTCTTTCCCCTGTACAGCTATATTGTATAAGCAGCTCTTGCTAAATAAATCTGCTGTGTACTGTCTGCATCTAATTATAAAAGCGTTTTATTGTCAGAGAATCAGGGTGCGTGCGATTAGCATTCTAGTTGTTGTTAGGATTATCGGGACAGCAAAACTCCACTCTGGCCTCTGAAATTTGGGAAAAGCGATTATGAACATGGTAATGCCAACGACAACTAACATGCTAACAGCGCACTAGCATTACTTGCTGGTCCACAGACTGTAAAAACACTATAATTAAATGCAGACAGCTCACCGCAGTCTCATTTTGACCCTAAGAGCTGCTTTTACAATAAATGTTACTTTATTACGTGAAAATCTGGTATTTCTAATTGTTCTGTCTAGGTCTTTAGGTTTAGTCTTTTGTGCGTGTCTGTGGATTATTAGACAGGGGCAGAAATAGAGCGGCGACAGGTGAAGTGATGTACACAGATTGTAATTTCACCCTGGCACCTGTCTGTGGGCGGGAGGCGTCAGGAGCAAGTGAACACTTTGTCCCTGAAGTTGATGAGTTGGAATCAGGAATAAAATGTATGGATTTGAGCTTAGAGTAATTTTAGAGGCTACAACTGGGTCAGAGCATCTCCAAAACTGCTCTCAAATTTACAGCTGGTTTAGTCCTGGATTTGGACATGTTAAGTCCTGGGTTAGACCTGAGTTAGTCTTGGTTTTGACCTGGCTTAGTCCTGGTTTTGACCTGGTTTAGTCCTGGATTTGGCCATGTTTAGGTCTGGGTTAGACCTGGGATAGTCCTAGTTTTGACCTGGTTTTGACCTGGTTTAGTTCCTGGGTTAGACCTGGGTTAGTCCTGAGTTAGATCTGGGTTAGTCCTGGTTTTGACTGGGCTTAGTCCTGGATTTGGCCATGTTTAGTTCTGGGTTAGACCTGGGTTAGTCCTGGTTTTGACCTGGGTTAGTCCTGGATTTGACCATGTTTAGTCCTGGGTTACACCTGGGTTCGTTCTGGTTTTGACCTGGTTTAGTTCTGATTTTGACCTGGTTTAGTCCTGGATTTGGCCATGTTCAGTCCTGGGTTAGACCTGGGTTAGTCCTGGGTTTGACCTGGATTAGTCCTGAAATATTCCTTGTTTAGCTCTGAATTAGTCCTGGTTTAGTTCTGGGTTAGTCCTTGTATAGTCCTGAATTAGTTTTGGTTTAGTTCTGGGTTTGTCCTAGTTTAGTTCTACGTAAGTCCTGGTTTAGGTAGCTCTTGTGTGGTCTTACTGGTTTACAGTGGTCATATCTATCAGAGGTCTCTAGTTTAGATCTAGTCCATTAGATTAGTCCATGTTAGATCTGGTTTAGTCCTGGATTTGTCCTTGTTTAGTCCTAGGTTAGATCTGTTTTTTTTTTTTTTTAAGTGGGTTTAGTCCTGGTTTAGGCGTGGATTAGTACAACTCCTGTGACATTTAGTCTTAGGTTAGACCTGGTTTAGTCCTGAAATATTCCTTGCTCTGTTCTGAATTAGTCCTGGTTTAGTTCTGGGTTAGTCCTTGTATAGTCCTGAATTAGTTTTGGTTTAGTTCTACGTAAGTCCTGGTTTAGTCCTAGTTTAGTCCTAGTTTAGTCCTGGGTTATTCCTAGTTTAGTCCTGGTTAAGTCTTGGTTCAGTCCTGTTGCAGTCCTGGTTTAGTGCTGGTTTAGTCCTGGTTCAGTCCTGGTTTAGTCCTGGTTCAGTCTTGGTTCAGTCTTGGTTTAGTCCTTGTTTAGTCCTGGTTCAGTCCTGGTTTAGCCCTGGTTCAGTCCTGGTTTAGCCCTGGTTTAGTCCTGGTTTAGTCCTGGTTTGGTGATTGGACCTAGGTAGGCGATTAGGAAATGATGCCAAACCAAACATTTTTTCTCCTGATGCGCTGCAGAGTAAACATTCCGAACGGTCCAGATCTGGTTTACCCCTGTTTTACCCCTGTTTTAGCCCTGGTTTAGCTCTGGTTTAGCCCTGGTTTAGGTTGTTCGATGTACATGGACCATATTAAGAGATGGTGATATTGTTTTGGCTGATGTCTGTGTGTTTGTCTCTCTGTTTGCAGGAGGAGGTCTGGCTGAGATCACTCTGACGTTTGACAACAGTTTGGTCATGTACGGATTCTGCAGCATCAAGGAGCCGTCTGCAGCTCTGCCCCGGTACATCCTCATCAACTGGGTCCGTATCAAACTATTTTATTTGAATTTATTATTTTTTAATGTTAATTTAAATTTTAATGTGAACTTAAATTTTAATGTTAATTGTTAAATCCTGTTGTTGTTAAATGTTAATTTTAATGTTAATTTTAATGTCCTCCACAGCATGACTTCATAGAGATGTTATTGCTTTGCTTGGAATGTTCCACAGTATTGCATTAAAATGGTTTAGCTCACATGTAGGCAATTATTATGAAAAACAAACAAACAAACAAACAAACAAACAAACAAACAAACAAACAAACAAACAAACAAACAAACAAACTTGAAAACATTTGAGCAGCATCGCTTCTCCATAGATTTGACCTATGACTTGCCCTGGTGGTGTCAGCTGCTTGTCTCCATGGAGATAGATTAACGTTGTATTGTGTAACGTACCAGGCAAAACAATAATATGGCGGCAAGCAGGTGGCAGACTCAGAAAAGTTACTTAGTGAATCTTTAAGCAAAGGAAGTGTCAAATGCAAACATTATCACCGCTTGTTTCCAATGTTTATTTTCCAAAGGTGGTGAGTCCATTAGGATTTTAATGTGAACGTTATTGTGTTTTCCAGGTGGGAGATGACGTCCCAGATGCACGGAAATGTGCCTGTGCCAGCCACGTGGCCACCATCGCAGACTTCTTCCAGGTCGAAAACGTGAAGAAAAACAGTTTACTTTACAGTTACCCTGATCATCCAAGACTCATCACTCGCTCAAAATACATGTTTAAGTAGAAGGTGTAATCAAGTAGGCAGCTGTCCTGTCTGTCTGCTTCCTACAAACCCATTTATTTATTTTGCACGTAGATCACATGTAACAGCAAATACAGCAGATACAAAAGTAGGTGCACTGGGATTTATAAAACACAAATGTACCCTATATTAAATAAACTATTGTCAAAAATGCATAGATAAAAAAGACATAAGTATGTATTAAATTAAAGTAATGGGCAACACTTTATAATAACTACACTTTAATTAGTCTTAAAAAAACACGAACAAAGACTTAATCCATAATGAGCAAAGTTAATACCATAAAACCTCCTAACACCTTAAAGAGGCGGCATTATATTTCTATATGGGATGTAAATTGTTAACACATTACATATTTAGATTTCCATGTTACCTTTTATTGTTTTGAAAATATGTTCACCGAAAACAGAGTATTAAAATGTTAATCCCCCCTCCCCTTGCCCCCTGCTCTAAGTCACTCCCCCACTAATGGAAATACTGCTCATCGCGTCAGGTTTGTGAAGTCGTAGTGTATTGTTTTGTGTCCTACTTTTGTATATTTATGGAAATTGGCCGTGTGGGAGCATGGGTTACTTAGGCTTGTGGGCTGAGCCTTGTACAAGAGACGTGGGATCGTGCTGCTAAACACAAGGGTTTGGTTAGTGCCCGGGAGAGATCACAACAACTCAAACATGCACGGATGACATATAAAACCACTTCAGTCGTGTTTTTGATGCGGGAACGACGTTATAACATGGCAGAAAGCTCCAAAAAGTTGATTTTGCGTAATACCCCCTTTTTAAGTAGTTATTAAGCCCGAATCATTTTTAATACACATAAGTCTATGCTCGTGCTTTCTGGCTGATTAAGGTGTAGTTATAAAGTTGTCAGTGAAATATCAGAGATCCTCTCAAACCTTTTTTGTACGTTTAACTTCATCAACATATCACCTCCGCCCTTTTTCCATGTGTGTTACACCTGTAGTAGTTCGTGTGGGGGCAGATCAGAGCCTGACTAATGCACAAATACTGCGCTCTCCCACTCACTGTACAGCACTTACATCCTAGTACACCGGGTATTCATGGGTTTCAAGCGATGGCAACTGTCCCCCGTTACCATAGCAATTAAGCAATTTAAATCAGAATAGTATGTCTTTTGAATTGGAGAAAGGTCCTGTCATTGCCCGATTCATACCGGGCGCCCACTTTGTACCTGTAGCTAAACTTGTCTTATCTAATACATTATGTGTGATTAGTTTGGAGATTTGTGTTTAACAGAAAAAGACCACGTAATTACCGTATTTTCCGGAGTATAAGTCGCACCAAAGTATAAGTTGCACTAGCCAAAAAATGCAGAATAATAAAGAAAAAAACATATATTTCACATATAAATCTCATCTGAGTATAAGTCGCACCCCCGGCCAAACTATGAAAAAAAGTGCGACTTATAGTCCGGAAAATACAGTACACATGGAGCCCTCCTGCATATTGTTAACAAGTGATGAACTATATATTCTAATAATATTTTTGCCATTTTGCTAGCATGGATGCTAACACAAACTGTTATCTTAAAATGGGGATTAAAAACTATTGGTGCGTTCCAGTCGTTCCCGGAGGTTGGATTTTCTGAGTTCCGACTTGTACAGCACAACTGGAACGCAATCTCGGAATTTCTACTCGGAAAATTGAAGAACATAGCACAGTCTGAGTTAGAATTGGTGCAAATTACAAACTAAACAGTTAAAGTATTGATCGTACTTGTGTTATTTTCTCTTTAGTTGCTCGCTCCTGTCCACCCTCTGTCTGTGAACCTGTTCCTGCACAGTAACTGAGTCAACAAAAGCAGACGTTCGCTCTCAAACGTTGCTTTATTAACTGTTAATGCAATAACCATGTCCGGTTTACTACATTAACTTAATTGGATCCACATTTTGGCTGAGTTGAGCACTTTCCTAGTTTTATTACTTGATTATTTACCGTAATATACTGGTCATTTTTTTTCAATGACCATAACAACTGAAACAAGCATCCGCTGTTTAACTAGGAGCTTATGTCATTCCGAGATCGAAGTTCCGACCTCTGAGGGCGACTGGAACGCAGCATTTTTGTGATACACGTTCATAACTATCAATATATATAAACAATATAATCTGTAAACCTATTAAAAATGCCTATAAATGCTTTCAAAACAATTAATTTCTGGCAACGCATGCGAAGTTTAGCTAAACGGAGGCTACAACGTGGGCATCCGGTATGAAAATTCTACGAACAATTCTTAATATGAGGAAGGAATCAATGGTCTGAGCACTGATGGTTTACTTTCAGAAAGAAAAAGCAACTGAAAGAAACAAACATAGCCACATGATTCAGAAAAATACTGAATTTATTCTGTCATTGATGGATTAAAAAAACGAGTGTTTGTCACAGGTTCGTGTTTCTATTTAGCTTTAGAAGATGTAAATGAATGGAACGCATTTATTTAAGGTGGTATTTATCAGAGAGTGTAAGTCATAATGAATTTACCCCCTTGATTTAAGGTGGCCATTTAGAATTCCAGCCACGGAGGCGATAGTGTTTAAGTTGCAGATTTATTTAAGGTGGCGTTTCTTAATTACGTGACCCTGAGGTGATAATGTGCCAATTTAAAGTGGTATTTTCTAATTCTTAGGAGTAGAGGTAATATTGAATTAAACCAGAGTATTTTGGATAGTGTTCCAGGCATTATATTTGATATTTAGTTACTGGTGTCTTTTAATAATAGCAAGAAATTGAAGTAATCATTTAATATATTTGGTTTAAGGTGGTATTTGTTTGTTATTTCAGGGCGTAGAGGTGAAACTGAAAATAATGTGATAATTTAAGGTGGTATTTTAAAGTTCTAGGGAATACAGGTTAACAGGTGTCTAGTTACAGGTTTGTTCAGGGTGTTACGGTCTAATTCTACTGAGTGTAAGTGATTAAAGTGGCATGCTTTGTTAAGGTGGTATTTTCTAATTCCAGGGCGTAGAGGTGATCGTGAACGCCAGCAGCCTGGAGGACATAGAGCCAACTGCGATTGGACAGAGACTGACCAATGGGACGACATCAGTGGCCAGTCCGGTCCTTAGCCGCCTTAAAACCAGGGAGGACGAGCACCCAGATGTGGTAGGTAAAGCATTAGCATTAATCCACTACAGTGAGGAATGAGGAAGTGAAATATATATGTTTTAAAAATGTTGGGGTTGTTTCGATGCAGGGAACAGTTTATGAGAAAACCAACGCAGAGATGGAGATGAAGAAGATCAACAGAGAGGAATTCTGGGAAAAGGCTAAGGTACGTAGTGTGTCTTTAAGCACATGTTGGCTAACTAGAGCAAGGCTAAACCAGAGATAAACCAGGACTTAATTAACCAGGACTTAACCACATCTAAACTTGGATCATCCCTGTTAAATAAACCAAGTAATATGTTCCAGACTAAACCAAGACCAAAGCAGGAATAAAACGGTCTAAATCCAGACTAAACTAAAACAGAACTGAGCCAAGACTAAAGCAGGACTAAACTAGGGCCAAACCAGGACTATACCAGGAGTAAAACACTGCACCAGGAGTCAGACTAAACCAGGACCCAAACAGGATTATACCGGGACTGTACCAGGACTAAACTGGGATTAAACAAGGAATAAACCAGGTGTAAAACAGAGCTGCGTTAGGACTAAATCAGGACTAAATCAGGACTCAACAAGGACTACACCAGGACTAAACCAGGAATAAACCAGGACTAATATAGAACTAAACCAGGACTACACCAGGTCTAATCCAGAAATTATCTGAAACCTCAACAAAACTAGATCTAAACCAGGACTAAACTTGGTTTTAACCAAGACTCAACCAAAGTGGATTATGTGAAAATTTAAAACCTGGTTCGGATGACAACTTTTTGAAAACGTTTTTATAACAGGATTGCAATTGTCTAAAACTACACTAAAAGGAAACTGGATTCGAAAATTTAATTGCAACACAATTCAAACTGATTATTTCAACTACCGCTACAAGTAATAATTTGGTATGATGATTTGTGACTTCTTGTTTTTATTTTCAGAGGGAAGAGGAGCTGAGAAAGGAGGAGGAACGTAAGAAGGCAGCCGATGAGCGACGGAAATTTGAGGAAGAACGGATGGAACTGGAACGACTGGAGCAGGAGAACCGTGAGAAGAGATACAGAGAGAGAGAGAGGGAGATCGAGGAGCACAGGTAACAGGAGAGGGAGAGAGTAAGAGAGAGGGAGAGGGAGAGAGAGAGAGAGAGAGAGAGAGAGAGAGGAGCACAGGGAACAGGAGAGAAAGAGAGAGAGAGAGGGGCACAGGTAAAGAGACAGGGGGTTAAAGCTAGTGAGAGGGAGAGAGAGAGAGTGAGAGCGAGAGGATTGAGGACCACAGGTAACAGGAGAGAGAGAGAGAGAGAGAGAGGGAGAGGAGCACAGGTAATGGGAGAGAGAGTAAGAGAGAGAGAGAGAGAGACAGGTTATGATCAGTGCTCAGTTAAACCAAATCTTATTCTGACTAGAATTAAACCAGGATAAATCAATCCAGGGTTTGACTCATTTGAGAATAGTGTTTAAAATCATAAAAACATTTAAAAACATTCCAGGCAAAGCAAATCTCCATAGAGAGAAGCAGGTGGCGTACGCTCCACCAGAAAAGTTACATAGTGCACCTTAAATAATATTATAGACAGATAATAAGATTAACAAAGAAACAAAGATTGACAAAGAAATTAACTTTTTGTCAAATTTTCAAAACCAAATAGGTGTTTTTGCAAATGCAGTCTTCAGTTATTCTTTGCCTTAACATAAGATCTTCAAATAAAAGTCTTATATGTGTGTTTAATGTTTTTGTCAAACAGGAAGAAACTACAGGAAGAAGAAGAGGCCAAAGAACGACAGATGAACCAGCCCAATGTGGTAAGGCTCTCCATCCAAAGACCCAAAACTTTAACATCATCTCTCCAAGGATAATCTGAGAAGACGCTGCGAAATAAACCAGACTATGCTGCCCTCTACTGGCCATTGAGCATAAAAACAAGCTTAAATTTAACATCTTATAATCCGTATGTGTCTTTGCAGGCGTCAGATCCAAACATTGAAGACTTGAGTTTGGACAAAAAGGAATCAGAGGTTGAGGTAAGATCTCATAAATGTAACACATAGATAAGATAATGATGCATGCTAAAAGTTACTCAAGTACAAGCACAAGTACTGCTCTCAAAATGTACTTTTAAGAGAACAAAGTATTCAAGATGAAAACTACTCAAAGTACTAGTTTCTATACTATTTTGAATAAGATTGATGTTGCATTTAGTTTAGTCTTTCAAACTAAAGTAGCTCAGTTAAACTGTGAAGCTGAATTATGGAGTACTTGCAATGAGTTACTTCCAGTGTTGGGAATTAGCTAAATACATTTATACTAATTTTGAATATCTTTATTCCGGGACAGTTAATCTTTGATTTGGTGGTGTTCAGAATGCAGTTACTTTCCTAAACTCAAAGGAATACATCACGGTATTTGGCCACACAATTTAGGTTTCACACTCACTCTTACAGTTTGTGCATGTTTCATTTGTCCTTCTATAATTAGTGATAAATAAATGTACAAACTGTACAACAAACATAAAGTTATTTTTGTCCAATGTCACGTTTTTTGCACTGCAATATAATTCAACTTAATGTGAGAATATTCAAAATACAGCTCTCTGAACAATGTAAGGGAATATGTTACAAAAAACATTTTACAGATAGACTGATGTATAGATATATTTTTGTTGCGATACGAAAAGATTTAAGCTGCAGAGGGTTGAAAAAGTATCTTCTATGGCCCATTATGGCTTCATTCTACTGTTGCTTTGTTGGAGCTCATGTCTTTTAATGATTATGTATATTTAATAATGGCTCACTGGGATTATCCTGCTTTATTGTTGTTGTCCCAGTGGCATTATGTAGTTTCAGTAGGACTGTTTATCGTTATATTTCTCTGTAGCTGTATATCGTGCTTCAAAATGTGTTACTGTGACAGGCCTACTGATATAACGGTTGGTAGATGTATTGGGCTGGTATTTGCCCTTGTGAGCATATCGGCTGTCAGCTTTAAATCTGCACCACAGGCTGATGTTTGGGCTGACCTGCTGCCTAAGAATATGTATGAACCATTATTTGAACATTTTACACTGCACTAAATGTGACTCCGCTGCTCTCTTCTCCAAATGTGGTTTATGGATTAGTTTATAGTAAATTTAAATGACATAATTTGTTGAGAATAATCAAAATCGGCTCTACATATCGACACAAAAATATCGGCAGAGCTTATCAGCCAACGTTTTTTCTGGCTTCCAAACAATCGTTATCAGCATCGGCCATGAAAAACCCACACTGGTCGATCTCTAATAGAGTTTAATGCAGGTAATCCGTATTCCGCAACTACATATTTTTAGTACTTTTCCTAACCCCATTTACTCCCCACGCCTGATAACAATAATCATTTGTTTTGTTTTGGCTTGTGTAGGAGGCGAAGGCGATCATAGCTCAGCGCTCAGGAAACCCTCGGGAGTTTTTCAAACAGAAAGAACGCGCCATGACCATCTGCGTGGACACATCTCCTGTATCCGTGCACCGGCCCGGTAACACTCATACTTACTATTTTTGCCACTATTATATATTTTACTAAAGCTGCACTATGTAACTTTTCTCGTGTCCGTGGAGATGACCTTGCCTGGAATGTTCCTCAGAATGAGATTTTTTTAAGGTGTTTAACATGATGAATAGGTTCAATGTCATACTGTGGAGCTTTCTGGGCAAAGTGGTAACATCTCCATGGAGACGAGGAGGTAGCGGACCCCCACCACCGCCGAAAAAGTTACACCTTTAATACAATTTATACATTGCAATCTTTTTTTTTTTACTGTTTTTTTTACTTTTTTAAACTTTTTTTAAACTTTTTTCATCATTTTGGATGTGCATTATCAAACATTATAAACTATCATAAACTTAGGACTAAATCAAGGGCAGAGTAAACCTAGACTAAACTAGGACTAAACCAGAACTAACCCAGGAGTTTTAAATCAGATTATTTAGAACTTTACTAGAAGTCATTCAGTTTAGTTAATCAAAAAAACAAACAAAAAATGAATAAATAAATGTAAAAAGCTACTCTTCCTTTCCATTCTTGATCAAGTCAGTATAATCAGTCCTAATATTAAAGGCGATGTACCTGATTTTTACTTTCTTAAAATGTGAAAAACAGAACTAGTTCATTTTAAACCTTTTGCAGTGGTCCAAAGTTATTCCTCAAATTTCGAGCTTCCTAATTATTCACCGCATTGAGTAACAAGCGCTTTGCTAGCATGCTAACGTGCACTTCCTGATTATTGAACAATAAAATGCTTTCTAATTAGATGCAGACAGCACTCAGTGGACTTATTTTGACCTTTGAAAGTAAAATCATAATATTAACAGTGATTCCGCTCATGTGTTTAATCGCATGTTGTCTCCAGTATCACACTAACTGCATTATTTCTTTGTTATTTTCTTTAAATTTTCTAATTCCTCTGCTCCATCTTGCTCCTGTCCTCTCCCCCTGTCACCGCTTCGGCCGCTGCTTCTGTCTCTGCTCCTGTCTGCTCCGTGTGGCTTCTGTCATTGGTCTGTTCCCTCTCTGTGTCCTTAAATGGGACTTTTGGGGACTTTTTTGGACATTTTTTGGGTTGGCGTGCAAAAGGCCGCGTGGACAGTCCGTTCTTGAAGCAGCAGCACAGCCCCAGTACCCCCCCTCCTCACGCACGGACGCACCATCTCTCCGGTACGTACCTAAAACTCAGCAAAACTTAGAAATAATAGATTTTAAATATTACAAAGACCCAAAAACATGCCAGGAATCGGTGAGCAGCTGCAGACTCTATCCCGGTTTGATATGTTCCCGTGAGACTAGTGAGCACGCAGGTGTTAATGTAACTATGGACAATTTACTATTTTTGAAAGAATTATCCAAACCATAAACATTTCAGAAATGTTTAATCTTATCGTCATTTGCTGGGTATTGGGTCCACACCATAGACTTAAGTAGACTTACATTATAAAGAAGTGGACTGAGGGAGTGTGACGTCACCCATAGCGTTCGACTCCAGCCAAATGGAGCCAATCAAGGCTAACAGTTATAGCCTTATGTGGAGCTAAGTTCCATATTTGGAATTCCGTGCACGTGTATCATAGCAACCAAAGAGCCAATTAGGAGCGAGGTTGCTGAAGGTACTCGCTTCTTCCCGCCCGACCCGCTGGTTTAGCAGGGGACGGGCACTTAGCAATGCTGTCATTCAAACCTGTTGCTAACGATAGCAGGAGCTGACCTCTGGGAAAGAAGGCACCTGAGACGTCTGTTATTAATGTCTTGATTTAGAGACAGAATAACAAAATAAAAACACCAGGATCATGTAGAGTTTGACAGCAGCAGTTACAGAGAAAGGAGCCTCCGTTTTTCAATAGAAAGTGAATTGGAGTCGATCAAGCCAAATTGCCTCCATCACTCACTTTTGCTCACTTTTTATTTGGAACCCAAAACATGCACAATTGGTCAAATCCTCCAGCTGAGGTGGTCCTGACCGAGCCTGGCTCAAGACCTGGAGATGGGTCCCCGGGCGGGGCACTGTGGCACTGCTCCTGATAGGGACCATTGAAGTATGGGTCAAATGCAGAGGACGAATTACAAATTTAAGTTAAAGTGTATCTTAACCATATCACTTTTTGAAAATAGAAATAGAGCAAGTCAATATAGCTCACCTTCGACTAAAGATCACAATATTGAATATTGAAAACTAGCAAATAACTTTTTTTTGCCAACTGCCACTTTTAACCTAAAACAAAATCACTTTTTTCAATTTTGTTTTGTGTCTGTCAGTCGCTGCTAATTTCTCTGTCCTCTTTGGTTTCTCTGTCTCTCTAGCAACAGCTTTACTTTGACTGAAATTAATGTTTGGTTTTCTCAAATGTTTCTTTTATCTTCTGGCCGTGTTGGACTTTGGACATGTATATTCTCCTGATAAATGAATTGAGTGAGTTTTGAATGAGAGTTTTTGTCACACCGCCTTTGCTCATCCTCGCTGTGTGGCCAGTGCATAAACAGTAATCGTGCTGTGGATCATTTGTGATATGTAACGCTTTCATTTTATAAACAGGTTATGGACGTGGTCATTATGCTGATGGTTTTCAAAGCACACCTTCACTACACCGTTTACTGTGTGAAAAACGTGAAAAACAGAACTAGTTCATTTTAAACTGTTTGTAGTGGTCCAAAATTGTTCCTCACTTACCTTATGCATTCCGAGCATCCTGGTTATTCACCATGATGACTTTATAAGTGCTTTTAACTTTCAGAGTCTAGAGATTTGCTAACAACTAGCATGCTTACGTGCACCTGACTTATTTTGACCTCAAGAGCTGCTTAAACAATACAGACAATTTTTGCTCAAATACAGAGCTTTTAATATCTGTTTATTTAAAGGTGCTTTACCTGACTTTTACTTCCTCTTAAAAACAATAAAAAATCATTCAATTATTTGCAGCAGTTCAAAGTTATTCCTCATTTACCTTAAGACAGAAAAGTGAGGAGCATCCTAATTATTCACCGCAATGAGTTTATAAGCACTTTTCACAGAGTGCAGTTTTACCATCACGCCACTGCTGCTAACAACAACTAGCATGCTAACAGAGCATCAACCTTACTTCCTGGTTCGTGGGCGATAAAAATGCTTCATAATTAGACGCAGACAGCACCGTAATAGCTGCTGTTACAGTATATCTGTACTGGGGCAAAATAATTTCTACTTACTTGTATAAAAAAAAAAATCGGTACAGTCTCTTTAAAGCCAAACAACAAGCTAAAGATGACTTAAAAATAGCATATTTATTACTGCCTATATCTTGTTTTTTATTATATATTTCGTACTGTCTGCACTATATTGCTGCCATTGAAAAA
Organism: Periophthalmodon schlosseri; assembly: GCA_000787095.1. Classification (NCBI taxonomy): domain Eukaryota; kingdom Metazoa; phylum Chordata; class Actinopteri; order Gobiiformes; family Gobiidae; genus Periophthalmodon; species Periophthalmodon schlosseri. The sequence continues at coordinate 43,094 of KN473849.1, forward strand.
ATAATGACTCTAAGAAAAGACCAGATGCCCTGTCCGACATAACCCTCTGTTTAGACAATTAGTTTAACATGTGTCTGATTATATTTGAGCTTGGTGCGCTTTGGAGATGGTCAGCAATAATGTAAATATAATATACACTCATATAATATTGTGCGTTTAAAGATATGCAGATATCTCCATGTTGTGCATGTTTTGTTGAGTAGCAGCTCATTGGTGCCATTTGAACATTTGGTACATTTCAGATTTGCTGTACTTACATGGTAAATATGTCATCAGTGTTTGTCATTAACAGTATTTATACTTGATTGTAATCGTTCATTTTAGTGGTGTCTTCATCGATCAGAATCAACAAAGTGTAACAAAGTGTAATTTGGATATTGTGCCAAGACAACTTTCTGCTTGGGCACTTTTGCATTGTTACTCCAGATTTTATTACTTAAAGGTGCACTATGGAACTTTTCAGGTAGAGGGAATGTCACTTGCTCTTCTCCATGGAGATGTTACTGTGTTGCCTTGAATGTTCCACAGCATGGCATTAAACTTACCTATCTCCATAGAGACAAGGAGGTGATGCCACATGTATTTTTTTTTAGCAGTAAAACGTGTTCCAAGCAAAGTAATCGCATCTCCATGGGGACAAGCAGGTGGCGAACCCCCCACCTGAAAAGTTACGTAGTGCACCTTTAAACTGTGAGTAAACCTAGAACTGAACCTGGACTAGACCAGGGCTACACCAGGACTAGAACAGTACCAAACAAAGTCTACAAAAGGACTAAACCAGGACTGAACCAGGACCAAACCAGGACAAATGAACAGAGCCAGGAGTCAGTTTAGTATAATGTGAGACAGACCATTAATGGTGCACTGTGTAACTTTACTGGTGGAAGGTCTGCCACCTGCTTGTTTCCATGGAGATGTTATAGCTTTGTCCATAATTCAATAAGTGCAGTATATTTTAAATGTTATACTATGTAACATTCCAAGCAGAGCATTACCATCTCCATTATGAAAAACAGGTGGCAGATTCTTACACCAAAAAGTTACACAGTGCACCTTTAATTATTTTCACAAGTGGAAAAAGAAAGAAAAGAAACAGTTTGTCACAATATCCAGTTTGTGTCTCCATTTTGACGTTGCTTTTTGATATTATGGCTTCAGATGGGTGTCGTGGTGAAGGGCGATGACCATATGAAATGAATGAATAACTGCGGCCGTGTTGTTTTTAGATGAAACTGAAAACAATGTGGATAATGATGATGACGATGATGAAGGCACAAAGCGCAGCATGTCCACCGCGTCTCCGGGTCCCAAAATGTTCAGCACAGCCACAAAAGAGGACAGCACCGACCTGTGGGGTGAGAGAAGACTTTCAGAAGGATGAAAATCTACAGGAAAAAATGTACAGAAATATATTCTAGAGCAGAGCTATTCAACTTCATTTTCTTGAGGGCCAGATTTTTCGGAGGGGCATAGCCTCTGGGCCGGACAGGTGCATGACTCACCAACACTTAAAATACAATTTGGGGTTGCACAAAATGCCTAGATGTGTTTCAACAGTGACATTATAATAACTGTTATATTCAATTTTTGTGAAAAATAAACTGCTTAAAAGTCTTTAACAACATTGCTTTGCCAAATTTCCAAACCAGCAGCTAGACTAGAACAATACCAACCAGGTCTAATCCAGGACTAGCCTATAATTGAACTAGGACTAAACCAAAATTAACCCAGAATTAAACCGCAAGTTGAATAGGTCTGTTTTAGAGAGTGATGTCCAGAGCTCTCTGTTCTCCTAATAGTTGCTCTAGTGAAGTCGACATAAATAACCTGGAATGTTTCACAGTGTGGCTTTCGTATATATATTTTTCTTTATAATACTGACTCTGTTGTTGTTTTTCAGATCCGTTCCCCAAACATGAGTCGACGCCCCCTGTGCAGGACTCCGCCCCTCCCTCCAAACCGGTGCAGAGCGTGGCCCCTCAGCCCCAGAACTCCTTCTCTGTGTGGGACAGTGGAACGGACAGCCTGGTGGAGCTCTGGGACACCAAGCAGAACCAACCCAAGTCTGAGCCCGGCTCCCAGTCCCACCAGGCCGAGTCTCACTGCCCCTCCCTGGTGGAGCTGACGGGCGACTGCAGCGCCACCTCCGAGGCCACAGGGGGCAGACCTCAGCCGCTGCTTAGCTTCGACGACGTCATGGATGGAACTTTCTGCTCCGTGAATGAACAGGAAGATCCGCCCATGACCTTGAGCTACCAGCATGCACTGCAGCATGCGACCAATCAGGAGCCGGAACTGGATGACGGACCGTTGCTCATGACCAATGGGAATGGGGACTCACTGCTAAAGGAGGGAACTCAGGTAAAATCACATTGTATAGTGTTTATTGGCGGCAGGTGAAATAAAATGTAAATATTATGCTAATAGCACTAATACAAATTGTAAATATAGCCCACCTCTGAACTTTTGTTGCTATCTAACATTTAAGAAATGTTAAGTACCTGGACTGATTAACTTGCTTTATGCTAGTTTAGGCAAACTAAGCTAAGTGCTGCTCCACTGAGTTTTCTAATAATGTTAGTAACGTTGTCAAGTGGTTGTCAATTGCAAAAAACAACCCTGTTTTTTGTTTTGTTTTTGTTTTTATAGACTACAATGTTTGGAGGCTAATGCTAACTCCCTCATTGATAATGCACTGGGGCTAAAGTTTGGAACAGGACCAACTTTTAGAACAGAGCTATTCTGTGTTCAAACGCTGGAAGGGTCTACTTGGTTATGTTTTGTGAAGATTACAGTCAGTGACAATGGAAGAAAAATGGCATAGTGGGTTTATGTAAACATGGCCTTGGAATTAAACCAGGGACATTCTTGGTGCATGAACAGCTGCCAGAATTCATAGTTTCCATTGTATTAGGGTTGTCAAAAGTATCGAAAATCAGATACTAATCGATACTAACACTAGTGTAGAAACTAGATAGATGTTTGAGCCTTTTTAACCATTAACCTTTCCTGAATAGCTTTAGAATATCTAGAGTAATATATATATCAGAACAAGTATAACACACACAGACCAGTACACGCCCATGGGCCACTATGGAACCTACCTGGACGACAGAGGGATTACACCGATATAAGGACACATAGCCTTATATAAAAGAAAGTGCTATGATTTAATGTTGAAACTTGTACTGTCTAAAAAAGAGTGTTTTTTATTATCATTGTGGTATTGGAATCAGTATTGAGTGTTGAGTCTACTCCTTAGCATCAAAATCGAATTTGAAATTTTATTACTGTGACACGACAATATGTGCACACACATAAAATATGTTTTATTGGGCAGTTCATTAATTTGCTTGACTTGATCCACACATGTCTTTTGTCTTCTGTCCTTGCAGGCCAGCGAAGGCTACTTTAGCCAATCACAGGAAGAGGAATTTGGCCAATCAGATGAGACCTCCGCTAAAGCCACACCCATCTTTTATAACAAGCCTCCAGGTCAGTCAGAATGAAGACACAGCACTATGTAACGTAATGACACTATTTATAGTAGTAGTAGAAGTAGAAGTAGAAGTAGTAGCAATAGCAGTGGCGGTAGTGATAGTAATAGTAGTTGTTTGATTGTTTTTATTTTGCTTGCAGAGATTGACATCACGTGTTGGGACACAGATCCGGTGGTGGACGATGAAGACGACTAACAGCCAATCAGAGCCAACCAGGAAGAGGAAGTGCGCTTCACCAGATAATTTTTTAAAAAACAAAAGAAACAAAAAAAGTAATAATTATAATAATATTAATAATGAGTCTTGCATCAGAACTACTTGTGTATAATCTTTTAGAGGAAGTGAACCTGTAGCCTTCAGAATAAAAGCCTTGCGTTGAAGACTTTGGACGGCTTACTTTGGGTTCCGATCTTATTTATTGTTTCTTGTTTTATTTTGAAAGTGTTCAGCATCGGTTCCACCTAGAGATTAAATTTGGTGGCGTTTTAAATGGATTTTGCAGGACATGTAGCTTCAAAATTAAAGCAATAGACAACTAGAAGTGAACTTGAAATTATAAAGTGTTTTTGAAAGTACCAAATATACATGCTTATATTTTAGTAATGTAAGGCTACATTTTGTGCTCACTCAGATCTACTTAAAATCGCCATTAGATCACGCCTTCAAAGTAAGATGTGTTTGAAATTTAAAAGGGCCTTTAAAGGTGCTGTTCCTGATTTTTACTGTCTTAAAACGTGAATAACAGAACTAGTTTATTTTACGGTTTGCAGTGATCCAAAGTTACTCCTTGCTTACTTCATGCATTTTGAGCATCTGAATTATTCACCGCGATGAGTTTATATGTGCTATTCACTGTCACGGTAAAGCTAACAACAACTAGTATGCTAACAGTGCACTTCTTGATTATCAGACAGTAAAACGCTTTATAATTAGATGGAGACTCCTCACAGTGGACTTGTTTTGATTGCAAGAGCTGCTTATACAATATATCTGTGTTGAGGCAAGACAAATTTTGCTCAAATACATTGAAAAAAAAAATCAGGGTACGAGGCTTTTAATAGTTGCTGAAATAAGGGGGAAAAAATCCTTAAAATATCTGAATAAAATACTGCAATACCTCAATAAAATACTGCAATTAGATGCAAATACTATGATAAACTATCAAGTATAAATGCAAAAGTATTTTTTTTCCCCCATCACACCACAATTTGGGAACTGCTGCTTTAGACCAATGCAATAATCCTTTTGCTATCTCCTATGGGGCCACCAAAGGAAATCATAGTTTTTTCATCCAGATGCCCTTCCTGCCACAATCCACTGCATTAATCTGGGCCTGGGACCAACAAAAAGAGCAAAAAACAGCATTCTATTCTCCATTTAACTCTATAGAAAAAACATACTTATTTAAACTTTTTAATTTTAATATCACGTTACCATGCACATAAATTAATTGCGTTTTGAAGAGAGTTTGTTGTGCCATATTTGATTTCTTGGTGGAATCGCTCGTCCGCTCGGATTCGTGTCTTTTTGTAAATGTTTCTGGTCTGTTTTTACGTAGCGCACTGCTGCTTTAGATTCAATGACGCCAGTGTTAGCTTCACGCTAACGCTATGCTAGTCTTAGTGCTTTGAAATAACCACATTATTACATTAACTCTGCCATACCCACTCTTCTCTACCTCCTCCTCTCTCCCTCTCTCTCTTTTTCCTTTCCCTCTCTTTCTCCTCTCATTCTCTCCTCTGTCCTCAACCTCTCTCTTTCTCTCTCTCTCTCCTTCGCCCGTGTTGCCACTCTCCTCCCTCTCCTTTCAATCTCCGCCTCTTCCCTCTTTTGCTCTCTCACTCCTTTTCTCTCCTCTTCCTCTCTCTTTCCACCCCTCTTGCTGACCCCCTCTCTCCTCTCCATCTCTCCCCTTCACTCTCCCCCTCCTCTTTCTCCTGCATCCCCCCATCCTCTCTCCCTTCTCTCATCCTTCTCTCTTGGTCCCTTCTCTTCTCTCCCGCTTTCTCGCACTCTCTCCTTTCTCTCCTATCCCTTTCTCATCCCTTCCTCTCTCTCTCTCGCCCCCTCTCTCTCCAACCCTCTCTCCTCCTACTTTCTCTCTCTATCTCTTCTTTTCCCCTCTCTTCCCTTTCTTTCTCTCTCTTTCTTACCCCATCTCTCCTTTTCTCTCTCTTTCTCTGTAAAGCCACATGATCTTGTATTTAGTCTCTCCTTCTGCTTGTTTTCGTTTATATCTGAGAAAAGCAGGCTTGTTCCCACACAGATACGCCTCTGACTTTTTGCATTCCTTTTGTACATTTTTGACTGAATTCAAGATTAAAACGGCTTATAAACCTCACACTGTGGTCACTCATTTTGTTCTGGATATTTACTATGTTTCTGGTTGAGCACTAGTCCCACAGATCATTTACGTTAAGGGAAATATGACACGATTTTGATTTTAAATTCCTTAAACAAGACCTGTGTCCCCAGATATGAAGTAAACTAAAGTATGTTCAAATTAAATACAGCTTTTACTGATTACAATTACAATGCAATGCTCTGATCATAAAAACATTGGACATGAGCTAAGATGTTTATGTTATAATTTGGTGTTTTAAGATGTTATAAAGTCTCAAGGCAACTATCCAATCAGAAAACAGAATGAGCCTCACACTAGTCTTTCATTTGGGTTGCCAATTTCGAGTTTTTGAGTTTTTCAAATCCAGTTGGTTTAGACCTAAAAGGACTCTCTCTGATCTGAATCCTCACTGCCAAAACCAGTGAGTGAATTCTGGAGGTTTTGTGCTTTCACATGAGGCATGGGCTGTCCATAAAAACCTGTATGTGTCCGTCTGCAGGTTAAGGCATTGGTAACACAGGTTCACTTGAGTTTGAAATACCTTTAAACAGTAAGAATACAGGCTTCATGCGTTCCTTTAAAGTGCCTATTTTAAGATGGACTCTTTTCTAGATAATATAAGATATTCAAGTTTCTGCTAATTTTACCTTCTCATTGCAAAGGATGACATAACACTAGGTAATTCCCTAACTATATTTATTATTTGAGAAATTGAAATATATGATAACAACTTTATTTTGGTAAAATAGGGGTTGAAGGGTCAAAAATGTGCTCCTTGTGCTTAAGTTTTGCCTAAATTTTTGTGATGACATCAGCGCTGCTTCCGGTAATTTAATTTTTGTTTGTTTTTTAACTCTTCTTCACAAACTGCTACTTGATGACATAAAACTATGATACATTTTATATGATGGCATAGGGATCACAGCATCTCATCAAGTCATAATTAGAAAAACCTGAAAAAACCAGAGGAAATATTTAATTTACAGTTGCACCAGTAATCACAAACTGAAGTCATTCTGATGCACATTTAGATTTTTCCAACATTTTGAACCAGGGGTCTAGTGTGCATATTCTCCACCAGAAGGCGCCATTGCATGGATTTTAAATGAATGAATCCATGGCAATTGACAATAAAAATCATTGCAATGATTATCATTTTAGTTTTAATCAAAGCAACTGTAAACTGCAACCAGGACCACAGATTTATTTTCTTAGAATTTGAAGGTGCACTTTATAACCTTCCTGCTTGTCTCCATTGAGAGTTATTACTTTGTCTAGAATATACGATGGTATGGAATTAAACCCATCTATCTATCCATCTATCTATCTATCTATCTATCTATCCATATATCTGCATGAAGATAAGCAATAAAAACATCTGTAAATGAGTTAATGCACAAGAGATAAGTTTAATGCAATTCCAGGCAAAGTAACATGAGGCACGTTTAACTTGTTTAAAACCCCTTACAATTCTGGGTCATTTTGGTGAAATTGCCTTTGTTCTGACCTCTCCAAATTAAAATGATAACTATTATTGAACCCTCAGTAGTAAATACACAAGTTTGGGATCTTTGTAAAGGTACCACCCAATAGTTTTACCCACAGGTGTCAGAATCACTAAGTTTGTCTGCTAAGCATTTATACACTTTGGAACACACATAAAAAAATATTTTCCTCATCCTCGCCTACATTTTTTTTGTTAAAATGAAGGTGTAGAAAGCTGCAGTAGGGAGCTGGGGACAAAAATACACTATATCTCAACTGAAAATATTGTTGACCTCTCACATTTCAAACTTAAAAACATTTCAAACTATAAAAATGAGATTTTTACACTCATTTTATTATTAGTTATTATTTTTGATGTATCCAAATTTATCCAAACCTCTCCAAACTTTTTGGAGACATTTTGAGAACGTTTAGAAAAAATGCAATAACTTTTGAATGCTTCAACCCACAGACATCAATGAGGGCTCTACTGAAAGCTCACACTTAGAGGAATCTTTATCTGCACACTTCTTTATCTGCTCTATTTCTTATGTACATTTATATAGCATATCAAAACACAATATAAAATGTATATTTGTATATAAAATATAGTCAAAACAAGTGGTATGGGTCAAAATAAATATATATTTACAAACTCCACACACTGCAAACAGTGATTGCGAGGGGGTGAAGTAATATTATATCATATACATATCCATAATCATCACACAAAAACAGTAAACAACACAAAATGATTCAGGATTAACGCACGGAGTGGAGGTGCGTCTCTATACTGTACTCTACCTGTAACAGTAAAGCCAAACTATACATCGTCTTGTTCAGCTGCTCATTGGCTGTTGGTTAAACATTTCACTGGAGTTTTGGCATGTCACCTCCTGCACTTCAGCCTGCCTTGTGTCTTGTCACAGCCCGGGTTGATGTGCACAAGACGATGCTGCTGCTTCCTTCTCCCTGCTGTGCTTTGATGGCTCCTGCCTCTGCCAGCTCCAAGACAAGAGTTTCTCTAAAGGCTTTTTGGTGCATATGGGGGTTTTACCCTTTGATCTACAGTGTCCTTTATAGAGAATGAAGGCATTCAAAATGGCAATGTCCACAAAATGGTAAAAAAAAAATGTCTTGTACCATTTCTTTGTTTTGTGCAAAACCTCCTAATAGCCAGTGAGCGCATCTGATAGGTCAATGTCACCCATGTGCCTAAGGAAAAACACAAACACATTAGTAACAAGGAAATACAAAATTGAGAGGGGGTGAAGTAATATTATATCATACATATCCATAATCATCACACAAAAACAGTAAACAACGCAAAATGATTCAGGATTTACGCACAGAGTAGAGCTGCGCCTCTACACTGTTCTCTACCTGTGCACAGTAAAGCCAAACTATACATCGTCTTGTTCAGCTGCTCATTGGCTGTTAGCGTAAAGCATCAGTAACGCGTAATGCGTAATAATTGGTTGATACTACAACGCTGAGAGCGAGGGTAAACATTCTGCGATCTGGGGCTTCAGTGATCCACAAAACCAACGTTTATTGTCAAATTAGGTGTCAATCAGAAGATAACATTTGGGTTTAGCATTGGGCAGCACAGTTATCGCTGTCTGAACTATATTCTGCCAGATATCAACAATAAACAAAGTCTGATCCGTAACTCTCCACAGGAACGTGCCAGAGCGCGCCTCACCCATGCGCACAGATGAGATGCAAATGTGTGCATATCTTATATTTTGACCTACAATAATGCAAA
>JACM01042834.1:0-10832 GCA_000787095.1 Periophthalmodon schlosseri
TATACTTGACCTAAGTTGTGGTAATGCAAAACGTCTGATAAACATGCTAATTAGAGAAGAGTCATCATTTTAGTAATATGTTAATTTTGACATTTTATTTTTCCAACGTAACTGAGGCAAATTGTTGTGAAATGTCACTATGAGCTCGTCTTTCTTAATAATGCTATTCCAGTTATTCATTTGACTGTGGGTGTGGAGGAGTTATTGAATGAACACTGAACAAGGCAATACAGAAATTCCCCTTTGCAAAATATATCCCGGAATAAAGTCAAAATAAAAGGACAGCGCTGTGTATGTGCACATGGAGAGAAGGTGGATCCTCCATCGGAAAAGTTACATAGTGCACTTTTAATCTGTTTGTTTATATTCTCTGTAAACCACTCTGTTGTTGTGATATTGCAATAATCTATTAAAAGTGAATCATACTGGACATTTTGTGTGATCTAACAAAATAAGTATAAAAACCCTTCAGACAAAATCACATCATTTCATTTAAAAGATGTGGTTAGTCAACCAGTGATGAATCAACAAATAAAACGAAAATTGCCAAAAATAAAGCACAACACATCTTTGGCTGTACCTAATGCTAACTGTGTTTTGCCCTACAGTTTCCCATGTTTCTACATGTCATCTTTAGTGTCCATAGGAGCTGGTAAATAAATAAGAAGACAGCATCCTCCCTGAGGCGGTGTGGCCATTACTGTAGTTTACCCCTGGGTTTGGCTTATAACCAGATCCATATTTGAGAGCACAACAGAACACTTACTCAGTCAACTCTGCAGTTAACCTTTTTTATAATTTTGGATGTATTTTGAAGATTTTGCTTCAGAATCACACAGACCATGGCACACAGAGGGTAAATGGGGTAAACAAAACAGCAATGTTACACCTTCCAGACATTTAATATTTTAATTGGCTTTATTATTTTGGAAAAATCAAGCAATTCCCCACATGCAAAATGATTTCTGCAGTTCAGCAAATGTCACCAATTTACAATGGCTTCAGGGTCCAAGACTCTCAAAGACTGTGGAAAAATCATGTATTTTTGTTTAACAGACAAAGTGGAAGGAGTTACTTTGCATTAAATGAATTTGTTCAGGTAAAAATCTTAATTATGTCTTACTTCACTGACAACTGGTTGATTTATTCTGAATCACTTTATCAGTGCAAATTGTTCATACTTTTACTTAAAGCAGACCCATTATGCAAAATTGACTTTTCAGAGCTTTTAACCATGTCATAGTTGTTTCCCTTCACCATTTACTCACCTGAAGTTGTTTCTGGAGTGACTCGTGGATGTTTGAGCAATCTTTAATCACTAATTTTCCAGACACCATATTGCCGATCAACCCCCGTTTTCACCGCCACCTGCATACGCCCGCTGCCCTGTACTTAGTTCATTCTCCAGTTTTATTTTCGTAATCAGTGGTACATGTAGGAATCAGCAGCATTGCATAGTCATTTTGGCACCAGTGAAAAAAATCTGCTGCTCGCTTGTGTGATCTGCAGCTATCCATAGGAGGTGCCGACTCTTTGTTGTGATGACGTTTACGGCAAGATCAGCTCCCATTGGTCACCGCAGTTTTCTAACTCGGAAGTCAGTGGACTTCTTTCTTTTATTAAGTTGTTTCAGATGAATATTGCGATTTAAAATGTTCAAATTAGAACATAATAATCCACGGGTGTCATAGATTATAGCTATAGAGCAGACCCAAGCGCAATAGGTTTTCTTCAACATTAACCTGTCCAGGGGTGGAAACTCTTTGCTAAAACCTGGCATTTTAAGGTAATTTGTGTTTTTTGTTCCTGATCAAATAAATACATTCAAATTTAAAGAAACCACAAACAGTCACTTTCATTTATACCAGCTTGAGACTAGCACAATGCGTACAAAGTTAAATACAAAAATAATAAAATGAATTATATTGAAATTAAATGGCAAACAAGCAAAAAAAAAAAAACTATAGCCAAAACGGTGCTTGTGTATAACATCTAATGAGAAGAGTGATTTGTCACAGAGCCTCATTTGCAGACACCTCCTTCATTGAGATATCACTGACTGTGCAGAGCTCCTGCCAACGGCAACAAATGCACACATTCATTTAAGTCTCCAGATGCTCTCTGCAATAAGCAGCACAGATCTGCACCAGAAAGCTATTACAAAAGTATCTCCATCCAAACTGTCTGAAAGCACCCAACAAGTGATACACAAGACCACATCCAATCTCTGCACTATCTCAGCTGTGTGACTTTTCATATTCACACAAAATATTCAAATCATCAAATATGTTTTCAAGCCAAACCAATACAAAGTTTCATTTAGTATTTTAGAAGAGGGAGTTCATAACACAAAATAGTATACAACGGCAATCCAACCACAAGAAGTAACAAGTTCCACAAGAAGTTACAAGTTCATCCAACTGTCTGTGATGAAGTACTCTAGATCAGTGCATCAGGTGGGGCATCTGGTACAAAACTGAGGAATGCTGTGGTGGCTAAAGGGGAAAAGGGAGAGTGTAAAAGAAGGAAGATATGAAGATTGTGTGTGTGATAACAGAGGATAGAGAGGGGAGGGCACTTGTGATGACTGTTTGGGATTAGTTGGTAATTTGTACTCATTGTACTGGTAGCATGTGGAGTAATCCTAACCCTCATCCAAATGAAAATGGTAAATTACTAGGAAGTATTTTCTAAAAAAGAAAAAGCCAAGGAGAAAATATTGATATGAAAGGATATAGATGTATAAACACTTCTTCTGGTGGACACCAATTATTGACTGACAGAAGAAAAAATATAACAAAGTCTCCAACGACTCCATAATGTTTGCATTTTAAATAGTCTGGTGCCACATTGTCTTTAAGGTTTCGATTGTTCACTTTTGCGTGAGGTTCTCAGAAACAGATGGAACTAGACAGTGTGTTTACTGAGGTCCCTGTGCTTTGATATGCAGATATGACGTTCACACAGAATGAATGATGCTAGCGTTTAGCTCAACGTTAACAGGCTTTTGACATATTGACATATTCATACAAAGTTAAAATAAAGTTCTTGTCTCCAAAACACTTATAGTAACAAAGAATTCACTGTTGAGGAAAACAACATTTCTAAGATATGAAAAAAACACCACAATCAACTGAAATATTTTACTTGAATATCCAAACCTTCATCTTAACTTTTACAGCTTTAATACCTGATTTATACCAGAGTTGTTTTAGATGTGTGTATGTCAGTAATATCATAATGGGGTATTATTGCCTTATTGCCACTTGATAATCAAAATATAACTTTACTTGAGACAATTGCACTTTCAAAATTTTGTACAGAATTCTTGCTTTTTGGGGGGTTATGGGTCTGTTTCTTTTACTACAGTTTCACTATTGTCTGGCTGTGTTCCTTACTGCTTCGGGTGAAAGCACTAGGAGTAACATAAATATTTTAACAATTTTGCTTTAATCCAAACACAAGCCAATGTACTTTGCTTCTCAGTTCCAAGCCAAGATAAATGAAGAGGGTTGCATCAGGAACAGCGCCTTCCAAATCAATATGCAATCATAGGAGGCTGGATCTGGCACCCCCAGAAGAGTAAACCCGATTTGAAAGATCTGACTACATTGCTTAGAGCACTTGTTGCAAAGTGCGGCTTCCATTTTGCCGTGTTGCTTCAGTTCAAATAAAACCATACTCAATGACATCTCTATTTGCCTCCCACTCAACGCTGCGGCTTCTTTTTAAATACATGCTGGTGACGAAAATGAACAAAAAGCATGATGACTCTGTGATGTTGCTTATCTAGGTCATGATATAACGCAGCCCTCTCCCTCTTTAACCCTCGTGTGGCTGACACTGGATGAGAGAGATGGGATGATAAATGCTGGATTGAGCCATCACACCCGTCTGGCACAGTGCTATGTGTCTGGAAAGTGTGGTTTGATAAGAGCTGATGCCATTCTTTGTTTAGGGAGCTGAGAGGGGAGAGATGGACACGTTGGAATATATTAGGGAGCATTGGGATTTTCTTCTCTCCCTCCCTCTCTCTTTTCCCCTCTTTTTCTCTCACTCTCTCTGTCCTTTCCTCTCTCCCTCTCTCTCCTCTACCTCTCTCTTTTTCTCCCTCTTTTTCTCTCAGTCTCTCTTAATCCCTCCTTCTCTCGCTGTCTTCCCTTCCCTCTCCTTTGCCTCTCTCATTCACCATTGTCCCTATCTCTTCGTCTCTTTCTCTCTCCCTCTTTCTTTTCTCCCCCAATCTCCTCCTCCCTCTCCTGTGCCATTCTCATTCCCCATTCTCCCTCTCTCCTTCTCCCCCTCCCTTTCTCTCTGTTTCTCTCTTCAACCTCTCTCTTTCCCCCTCTTTTTTGCTCCCTCTCTCACTCCCTTTCTCTCCCTCTCTCTCCTTTGCCTCTCTCCATTCTCCCCCTCTCTTCATCTCTTTCTCTCTCCGCCCCCCTGATCCCTCCCGTTTCCCCTCTCTGTCTGTCTCTCTCTTTCCTCTCTCTCTGCTGTGCCTCCCGCTCGTTCCCCATGCTGCCTCTCAGACGGCTTTGATCACACTACCCTTTGAAGCAGTGTTCCAAAATGAAAACGAGGAGAAAGCAGAAGTCATCCAAAGTTCAAACCCAAACTTACTGCAGCTCCATCATGAGCCGCATAAGCCCAAGCCAGACCTATGGAAAATATCGATTAAAACTTGAATTCATGTTGTAAATCATTTATTACACTGCCATGATGTGTTGCCCTGTTGATGGAAGCTTTTCTAACCCACAGTAAATGAGATCAAATCACCTTTGGAGGATTACGCTGAAAGAACATCTTGACATTTCTGAACTCAACAGAGACAGCAGGAAAAGCGCTATCTGTGTTTTCCGTTCATATAAACTGCAGCAGCTGAGCGAGGGTTATTGCAATGTACAAAAACTGTTTTAGTTTTGATTATCTCAATATTTAAACAACACATTTCGTGCTTGAACCTGCTATATAGTTAAAATCTACGACACCTGTGGATCATTATGTTAGAATTTGCACATTTTGAATCGCAAAATGACTTAATAAAAGAAACAAATCCGTTGACTTCCACGTTAGAAAACTGCGGTCCCCAACGGGAGCTGACGTCACTGTAAACGTCATCACAACAAAGAGCCGTGTAGCTGTCGCCTCCGCCTATGGACAGCTGCAGATCACACTAGTGAGCAGCATCTTTTATATCTATTCTGTTGTACAAAAATAACTACGCGACGCTGCTGAATCCTACGTGTATCACTGATTAATAAATTAAACTAGGAGAACAAACTAAGTAGAGAGCAGTGAGCGCATGCCGAAGGCAGTGAAAGCGGGAGTTGATCGGCAATATGGCTTGTGGAAAATAAGTGATTAAAGATTTCATGCACAAATCTCTCCAAAAACAACTTTGAGAGGGGAAATGAGAAGGGAACATAACTATAACATGGTTAAAAGCTCTGAAAAGACTGTTTTGGTTTGCTTTAAATTAATATGCTTGAAGTTGCTTGACAAAACTTTGATAACACAGAACTGTTTGCCAAATGTACAGTTGGGAGCATCAAACTATTTTATGAAACTTTGATTAATTTCTGAATGTAAATTATATGAGCGCATGCAAAGAATCAAGCATTGGAGATCTGATTTCTATTGCAGTGCAGTGAGTGATCAATCTTAGTTAATTGTGTGTGAATCTATCTCCTGGGAAACTGGCTGTATTACCAGTTACAAATTGCAAGTTTTCATCGTTCTAAATGCCAATGTAACAATTTAACTGAAATGTTTTCTGCACTGAGCAACTGTTGCTAATGGGCAAAACGTGACAACACAGACCTGCACCAAGATACTGGTTATGTTTTACAGTGACGCACAATGAGAAAAATACAGGGTGCAGTGGATGCAACATTGGGATCCTAGAGTTCAAAGGTGAATGCTAGTTCATAAAGTAAAACAATTCCACTAAAAAAATCATTTGACCTTTTACTGACCCCTGGTTGCTGAAGCTTCTAGGTTCAGGATTATCTCACAATTGTACAAAACAAATTACAACTCTTTAAGGCATAATACTGAACAATATAACTAGGTCACAGCATCGACAAAGAAGACAATGAACAAGGACATAAGAATAAAAACAAGGTAAAAATTTTATGATGGGTTAAATAAGTCCAATAGAACAATATGGTGCTAATTGCTAGGCTTTGTAGGCAAGGCAATTAAAGTAAATAATTGGTGCAGTGAAATCACTTTTGTAACACTGCAATAGTTTATTATATCAGATGTTTTTCTTGGTTAAATGAATACGCCACTGAGTTCTTGATCTTCTGAGTCATAACAAAAAAAAAAAAAAAGGCATCATCTAAGGCAATGTCATGTTTGCAGTTCAGAGCTTGTGCATTCCTCCAGCTGTCTTTGGAGCTTTAAAGGATGCACTTGTGTGAGTCAACATACCACACTAGACTGTCCGGGCAGCACTTTTCTCAGGTGTTAACTGGGTCAGTGCTGTGTGACTTAGTGACCCGTTCAATGGAGAGACCGTCGCCATTCCATTGACACTGTTGCATCAACTGTAAAAGAAATCCAAGCAACTACAGAGCAAGAAAGTGGTGTCAGCCGGGGCGGAGGAGATGTAGGCCGTTTGTGGGCACAGAGCTGCTCGCACATCAGTAATGCCTCCTGACAGGCTTCTCTGTTGTTCAACCACAAAGTTCAAATGATGGAAAAAGCCAAAGAGAATAGATAAATAAAAGAGGACTAAGAAAAAAAAATAATAGTGACTTGTGTATCAAGTACTGCTGTTGTGATTGGATTTGCAATATCTGTTTAAAAAGTGTCATTCTGATCAGAGTGCACATAAACAGCTCAAGAAGCAATCATATTTGAGCGAAGACTGGAGAAGTGACAATGAACTGGAACTCGTCGTTTTGTTATTTGTAGAAGTACAGCAGGTACAGCAAGATTTTTCTTTGAGGACGGTTCTATTATCCAAGTAATTGCAGACTTTGCAATTTGATAATTGCGTCAAACTCAAATTGCGATTTTTATTTGATTGCAGTTATGTAAACTGAAAAATGTCACCCAGACAAGAAATGAAGCTATTATTACAGTCTGCCCTACATATCATCTTTGCTAATGACTGCTGCTAGTAATAACTGGAGTAACCACATCACCACTGTAGTACATGTATTTCACCCCAAAGAACTGAGACTGCTAATTCAACACAATGTAGTCCGTAACACTGGCTGAACTAGCATTGTAATCAGGCAGTGTGGCTTGATTTAGCACCTGCTTTAATTACCTGAATATGTCTGAGGTTTAGCAAATGGAAAAAGAAAAGGTTGGAGGACTTTTCACAAAGACGAGACACAAGCTAAATTAGCAGCGAAACTAACAAATGAAGGCAATTAGCCAGCTAGCCCCCAGTCTGCCGGCACGGTCTAATTGAGAAACCAGGCCAAAGACTATTCACAGTGGCTCAACAGTTGCTTTAAACTTTTTCTTAATCCATTGTGCTGACAATGGGCCATATTTAGTAATGCTGATGCAACTAATTACAAAGAATGCATTGCACAAAAGCCATATGTGGTATACATTTGCATAACACCAAACAGCTTAATAAGAAGATTTTCGTTTTGTACAAAGTAATTGATAGTGACATGAAAGGCCATAGTAAGACATTGTCTAAAATATTAAAAGTAAAAACATGTTGCAGCAAAATATGTACTTCCAATATCTGTCACTCAATCAAGGCTAAATGCAACAATACACTGTGTTTTCATTCATTTGTGAAAGAACATAGTTAAAAATGTTCACTGTACATAATTAAAACTAACCTTAGTTTAAAAAAACAATTGATTTTGTAAAAGTTGCATTATATGTTGCTCAGAAAGTGTTTTTATTTCCTTCCTTCTGTTTTTGACGTGAGACCACTGGTAACAGACATACATAAAGTGTATGAAAAAGGCAGTGTAAATGTGTTTTTATAAAAATGTGCAGACCATACAATGTGTAGTGAGCTTTTTGCTCAGAGAAAGGGAGGGAGAGAGCATATGAAGACAATGCAGCCTCCCTGTTTAAAAGGGTGAATGAAAGACTTTACAGATGAATGGGGAAGGCCCTTAGAGAGTCACAATCCTTCTCCACTTCTCTCTTTTATCCTATTGTCCCTGTTTGTTTTCATTTGTATCTGCCTCAGAGCTCTCACACTGTTGCTAAATGAATATGTTTGGCATTTTAATGCAGTGAGAGAAAATGTGCATATAAAAAAATCCACAAAAGTAAAAGGAACAAAATATCTCACACAGATTTTAAGAACTACTAACAAACCAGATTGGAGTGATTTTTGGTCAACAGAAGTGAAGTCATTTTTCTATGAATTTTATTATCACATATTACAGTTTGCGCAAAATCAGGACTTGAACTCAACACTTTAGGCAGGATGTCTCCATGAATATGCTAAAAAAATACCCTTCAGTCACTGCAGCGGGTGTCAAACCATAAGGAGAAGTACTTTTCACTCCAGATAAAAATGCAGTGGAGAAAGTACAGATACCTGGTCAAATGTTAAAAAGAAAAACAAAACAAAACTACTACTGTAAAATTTACTTGAGCAATGTACACATTACAAAAATAATGTACTTAAGTATTATACTTTTGTACTTTATTACTTTCCACCAGTTTTAATGTAAACCAAACCCCATTGCCATAGCCAAAGCAACAGAAACAAACTGAAGCAAAAGTTGTGACCAACAGAGACAAGTGCTTTAAAAACTGCTCTTGTTGTATCGTGTTCTGCTAAATACTGATCTGCTCACTAAAATGTTATGACTAAAGTTATTAATTAGCCCTATCTCGCAATGGTGGTACACTCCTCTTAGATTTAGGTTATTCCCTTTTAGGAATGGTACAGCCAATGACCTGCCTCCTGGTGTGATTTTTGTGCTGATTTCACATTCTTTGTGATCCAGATGACCTGCTTTGTTATCCAAACTTGGAACTGTAAATAGTGTTCAACTTCCCGTGATAAAGAGAAAACTGGCTTGTTATCTGTTTAGGTGGAATCTTGGTATTTTAACTTTAAAATACTAGTTTGAATGAAAGATGTGCACAGTCCAAACTCTTAACAGCATGCAGGACTCAACTAGGTAAACTATGCAGCAAAATGTTATAATTTACTATACTTGATGTAAGCAATAAAAAAATACATAAACTGGGAGCTAATGTAGCTGTGCAGAGCTTTTTTTTCTTTTGCTTCAAATTTTAAAATATTTGTAATAGGACCTTTAGAGGAGGCATGTAATAGGACCTTTAGAGGAGGCATGTCCTTGTCCCTCAGGATTACTGGTGAACTGTCCCAAATTACCATAAGCAGTACTTTATGCCACAAGTTGAATAAATCTACCTTTATAAACCAAGTATCAAACCTTTTTGTGTGTCCCATTTATGTTCTAATCCTGAATAAAGGTCTGGAGGCTCAGTCCAACCTGTGCTAAATGAACCACAATGATGTTGAGCACCACTCTACAGCCCTTGGTCATCTGTGAGTTAATATACAGCCCTTGATGAAAACTGTTTGGACACCCCTGTTTTAGAAACACCTGGATTAACAAAGCCTTTCCTTCTTGAACCATAAAATAAAATCTTGTAGATTTACCTTACTAATAAACAAACCAAACACTCACCCTGGCAGTGTCCATCCGTCTCCTCATGGCCGATGCTGCAGACACAGCGCCCCAGCGGGACCAGCCAGTCGCCATCAGCTCCACAATACAGTTTGGGAGTGTCACGCTCCTCTGCATTCTCCACACATGCCCCTCTCACCTCCACCAGAGAGGACGAGTCCATGTGCGGCACCGTGTCCGGAAACGCGGCCAGGTTTCTCATGGTGGAGGGGCAGCGCTTGTAGAACACCTGGAATGTAAGAGTGACTACTAAACAGCATCTAAGTGTGATCTATGTATTGTGATTATACTTATTATGTTATGTAAGTTTTAAAGTCAGGAGTGTTTGTTTAAAACACACCCATGCACACTCACTGAAATATGAAGAGGTAAACATCATATTTCAGTGAAGTTTACCTCTTGTATGTTTGTAGAGGTATGTTTGTAGAGCTTGAAATTATAGGGCTAGCAACTTTATGAACCAGATAATACAGATTACTTTGTTGCATGCGGGAGGTATTATGTTGTAAGTGTTTGCTAACTGTGGCTATTCAAATTGTGATAATGATCTTACAGAACTTGTAGTAAGTGTGAAATTATTCGAGAATCACAGTTCAAAGAACAACAGTGCACCATGTCTTACCTTGACAGACACTAGTGCTATACATGCTCCTACATCCTGAAAAGCCAGATAGAATCCTTTCTTTGTGATGGGCCCGACCTCACGGACTTCAGTGTTCAGGCGGAGAACTCTGTCTCCAAGATCAGTCTGTGTGAAGCTCTCATCAGCTGCGATAGTGTCCACCTGTAAAACAACATTCTGTATTTTGTATGGCATCATGATCACAGTCAGAAGGGCCAAAAGCGGTTTTGTTTTAATGTATTATTCAACAAATCAAACGGAATATTCTACACACATCTGTGCAATTAATTTTGAAATGTATGTTTGAAAAACGTTGTAAAGAACCATCCCCATGGCCATGTATAATAAATGTTTATGATTTATTTGTTTACTTTGTATTTATTGGAGCCAGTAGTGTACCATGGGAAAATCAAACAGAAAGCTTTACAGAAATATACCACCTGTGAAAGTTAAAGGTTCATTATGTTTGCCTGGGATCCAGAGCACACACTTCTCCAATCAAAAAAATATCACAGGATTTCTGTAGAATCAATGAGCAAAAC
>KN473855.1:0-16040 GCA_000787095.1 Periophthalmodon schlosseri
ACCAGGGCTAAACTAGGACTGAACAAGAGCCAAACCAGGACTGACGTAGGACTGAACCAAAACTATGCCAGGGCTAAATCCAAATAAATAATCAATTAATCTCTAAAGTTCATCTGCAGACTCCTCCTCAGTAGGGATGGGTATCGTTAAGGGTTTATCGATATTAGCACTCTTATCGATACTGATTATCGATTCGGTCTTTTAAAGGTTCTCTTATCGGTACTTATACAGGAGAATGAATAATAATCATAATACAAATTTAGGAATGAATTAATCTAATCTGAAACACTCAGGCACCTTAAGAGCACTTACTGATGCACTGGACTGTTAGGACTTGGCCGGGTTGTGTAAGTGGGTTTGGGTACCATCCCTACTCCTCCGCAGTATCAGTATCAGTCCCTGAGTATGTGATTGTATTTACTCTTGTCACCTGGATATCAGCTGAGACAGAGCCTTTGTGAGGGAACAGTGAGACCAGATAACGCTCTCCTCTCATGTGTGGATGTGACTGTACGCTAATGCCAGTGCTCCTGTCTGCTCCTGTCTGCTCCCGTCTGCTCCCGTCTGCTCCTCTCAACCAGAACAGAGAAAAGACACAGGGAGGAGCACTCAAACTGGCTCGTCTCGCACAGACCAAGGAAGAGTACCCAAACTATACCAGACAGTCAGTAACCGAGCCAGCAGCTGAGGCAATGGATGAGTAAGCGCAAAGGGGAGACTCCAACCGACCTGCAGACCAGAGGAGTACCCGAAATAACAGAATACCAAACTCAGCCCTCAGGCAAGACCAAAGGGGAGTACCCGAAACAAGAGAATGCCTAAACCAGTCCTCAGCTAAGAGCAAAGGAGAGTATCCGAAACAAGAGAATACCTAAACCAGGCCTCAACTAAGACCAAAGGGGAGTACCAAAAATGAGAATACCTAAACCAGGCCTCACTTAAAACCAAAGGGGAGTACCCGAAACAAGAGAATACCTAAACCAGTCCTCAGGTAAGACCAAAGGGGAGTACCCGAAACAAGAGAATACCTAGGCCAGCCCTCACCTAAGACCAAAGGGGAGTACCTGAAACAAGAGAACACCTAAACCAGGCCTCACCTAAGACCAAAGGGGAGTACTTGAAGCAAGAGAATACCTAAATCAGCCCTTAGCTAAGACCAAAGGGGAGTACCCGCAACAAGAGAATACCTAAACCAGTTCTCAGGTAAGACCAAAGGGTAGTACCCAAAACAAGAGAATACCTAAACCAGGCCTCACCTAAGACCAAATGGGAGTACCTGAAAAAAAAAGAACAGCCCTCAGCTAAAAGTAAAGATCCGATTCAGGGAGGACCTGACCCAGAGCAAAGATTACAAACTGGTTTGTGATCAAAGGCAAGTACATGAACTCACTAGCAGCAGACCAAAGGGAAGCACCCGAATCAGCTCGTAAAGACCAAAGGGAGTACCCAAACAAAGGAGAGTACCCAAACCGACTCACAGTAAACCACAAAGGAGTACCCCAGCCCGCATCTGCCTGTGCCTATCTGCCCCGTGCAGCCTCAGTGACATTTGAGCAGCAGAAGAGTCTAAACACAGGCTCTCTTAATGCAACAGGTCACATGAGTCCAGGTTATTATGACGCCTTATGAATATTTGATACAACCATTTATTTTTGTCCCAACACATTATCCTCTGGTACATGATTTAAAATGCCAAGATTGGATTTTCCATATGGCCGCTAGGAGTCGTTATCACCCCTACAAATTAATAGAAAAAAAGCAAAAATAAAGAGTATATGGAATGAGGCATTTCTTATTTCACATTTTTTCGAAGAAATTTGGAATATTTAATCAAAATTTCAAAGTGAGAAAAAGAAAACATGTCCATTGTTACTGACCCAATTATTTACTTTTTTTTAAATTTTTTTAACCTTTTCTAACTTTATTTATTTATTTTGGTCACACTTTATCATAACTATACTTTAATTAGCCTTAATAAAGCATGAATGGGCACCGCAGTTTTCAAACACGGTAGTCAGCGGATTTGTTTCTTCGATTAAGTCATTTAAGATGAATACTGTGATTTAAAATGTGCAAATTATAACATAATGATCCACGGGTGTCACAGATTGCAGACACAAGCACAATATATCTGCTTTAAGGAACTGGCAACCCAGGTTCAGTTGTGGTTGTAGTACTTTTTTCAACCCAGTAAGAGAGAAGACTACATACAGTTCCTTTAAGTTAGGGACTAGGATTAGGTATTAATTAAGTAGTTTCTATACCTGTATCGTTCTTAATAACCTTTTTGTACCTTAAATCTTTGTTCATGCTTTATTTATTAAAAGGTGTACTTATAAATATAGAATAGTTTCAATGCATTTAATAATTCACCACCATTTTCTTAGCTAAAATCACATCTTGCATGTTCCGCAGAGTCCCGAGAGTTTTGCATAAGAGACACAGACTGCAGCTTCTAATGGCCCAACAACACGGAACATCCATTAGGATTTAAAAATATATTAACCAAATTTCTCCCTCTGATTTAAATGCCAAATAAATACCTCCTCCGAGACGTCCTGTGCCTGAGTGCTACCTCTATGTGGGCAGTACTACTAATGCGTACATTTGCTATTCAAACACTAGTATTATTATTACTACTATTTGCCAAAGTACTTAGGAACACAAGATTTGTTTAAGGAGTTCTGGCACTGAAAACAAATGGATGTTTAGAAAGTATTAAGAGCTACTGGGTAAACAGAGCGCTGCTACTTCAAATATTACTATTACCACTACTGCAACTATTACTTTCAGCCACATGTGGTAAAATATGTACAGACAACTATTCTGCCTACGGTACTGAGGTTATGCCTTTGTTTGTCAGATGCCCTCCCGTCCTCTTATACCCCCGTAACAGATGCCCTTCCATCTACTTGTACCCCGGTGTGTCAGATGCCCTCCCGTCCCCCTATATCCCTGTGTGTCAGATGCCCTCCCACTCCCTATTCATGCGTTTCAATTTCCTTTTTTTAAGTGATATTTTGAGAACTTTGGCTCGAAAGATATAATTTATATAGTATTTGTTTGGTTTATTGTTATGGCAACAGTGCTATATCATCATCACTTTCAAGGCCATAAATATTCCTGTGTGTCAGATGCCCTCCCTGTCTTTATTGCATGTATCTGGCAGTATAAAGCATGTATGTGACTTCTATGAGTATATTCCCTCCCCTCTGCTCTGATCTGAACTAAAGCGGGTTAGTTCTGGACTGGACCACCCTGGGACTGGACCCTGCAGCTATCCACACAAGAGCTCTATTGTTTGTTAAGAGGTGCACAAGGGCCTCCTGGTAGTCCCGGCACTGCAGTCTATAGGATTATATGGAGAGTTAATGTCCGACAAGTGCCTGTGGTCAGAACAGAGAGCTGCTGTGTGACTACTAGTGTTGTCACGATACTAAAACCGGATTTTGACACTAAGGAACAGACTCGATACTTGATACCGATTCCGTGTTGTTTTTTTAGTATCAATACCTGCTCAATTGAGTTTCTAGATTTTCAATATTTTTGACAACCCTAGCGTCTACTGTTCATGTTTGGTATTTCAGTGTGGATTAAGATGGATTCTTTTTTCATTGGTACATTAAAGGTGTAATGCGTAACTTTTCAGGTGCTTGACTTATGGAGATAGTATTGTTTTTCTTGGAAAGCCCCACGGTACAGCTTTAAATGTATCTATCTTGCGCAAATTCAATTATAGGTGTTGCTACTGCTGAAAGATCCCTTGAACATCATTCAGCATTCTACTAAAAGTGGACTCACCTCTCCAGAGATCTGAGCTGTAACTTGGGCTGGTGGCATCTTTTGTGTGTTTCTATGGAGATAGATAAAGCCATAAAGCCATATTGTGAAGTATTCTAGGCTGGTGTTTCTCAAACTGAGGTACACGAGTTCCTTCAGGTGGTACTTGGAGAGTCTTCAGTTTGTGGGTTTTTGTCCTACTTTGGATAATTTTTTGTTTAGAACTACAGTGGAAATGATGTAGTCCACTTTTAGACCTGGTTTAGTCCTAGATTAGACTTACAGTAGTCCTATTATAGACCTGGTTTAGATCTGGTAGTATCTCCATGGAGACAAGTCACACAGAAAAGTTACACAGTACACCTTTAATGGGTAGATTTTGACTTTTAAAACTACCTTTAAAGCTTTTTTTTTTTTTCTGTTAAAATATATGCATGGAAAACTAATACAACAACTGAAAATTATACAATTTTTGAATTGTTGCCGGCAGAGGGTGCAAGGTCTCCAGCTAATGTACTAAGGAGAGACGCTAAAACAAGGCTAACAGGAGCTGCTAGCATTGGTAGTTAGTTAGCACTGTAGTCAAGCTAATTTGAAATGATTCAAAGGAGTCTGGCAAAGGTGTATGAAGTTTGAAAACACAGAGGAGCACCCACACTTCTCCTGGTTTGAACTTATTTTAGTCTTTATGTAAACCTGGTTTTGTCCTGGTCTAGTCTTGGGTTAGTTCTGATCTAGTCCCAATTTTGATGTGGTCTGTATGCAAATTTACCATTATCATTACTTTTGTATGATTTGAATGGAAATTTTGAGTAGAAAAACAGGTCATAGCTGATTGGTTTAAATAGTGCTGCTGACCAATGGGGCGGATGAAAGGAGGTCATGTGACTAGGTCTGAGTGGTCACGTGACTGAGTGAGGTGTGAGTCAGAATGAGAGATAAGGCCCCCAACCCACTGTGCAAGCCTTTTAGCATGGTTAGACCTGGTTTAGTCCTGATTTAGACCTGGTTTAGTCCTGGGATAGTTCTGATTTAGTGCAGGCTTGAATCTATATGTTTCCCGGAGTTCCAAACGTGATTTAGTCCAAGTTTAGTCCAGGTTGGGTCTGGTTAAGTCCCAGTTTAGTCCTAATGCTATTGTACACAAGATGCCCCCCAGTCCTCCTATAACCTTGAATGCCAGATGCCCTCCCATTCTCCTATATCCCTGAAAGTCAAATGCCCTCCAGTCCTCCAATATTCCAAGTGTATCAGATGCCCCGCCATCCTCCTACAGTATATCCTTGTGTGTCAGATGCCCTCCCGTCCTCCTGTAACCTTATGTGCCCGATTCCTTCCCATTCTCTTATATCCCTGGGAGCCAGATGCCCTCCCGTCCTCCTATATCTCTGTGTGGCAGATGTCCTCCAGTCCTCCTATATCCTAAGTGTATCAGATGCCCTGCCATCCTCCTACAGTATATCCCTGTGTGTGTGTGTGTGTGTGTGTGTCTGTGTTTTTTTAATCTTTAGCTTTTCAGACACATGTTAATTTGAATGTGTTGTTGAGTAAGGGTTTGGTTACTAGATAAGTAAGAATGAAAGAAGGCCAAGTCACAGGTCAGCTCTGCGGAGAGGCATCCCAAAAATAAGAATGCTAGTCTTTTCACCTCTAAGGGAACAATGCAAGCTAGATAGGTTTCATACCATACTGTGGAACATTCCAGGCAGACAATCACCATGGAGACAAACGAGCCAGAAGAATTACATCGTGCACCTTTAACAAAACCCCATATTGTTAACTGTATAAGATTATCGAACGTTTCTGGCAAGACTAGAACTCTCCAACATCGATAAAAACAAAAATATCACACCCATAACTGTATTAATGCGTTAATTTAACCGCTGCGCAAAACTACCACTCAACCCAAGTCTAACCAGTGCGTAAGAGGACCCCCGTGTCTCCTCTCTATCCTTGCCCAGGGAGCGAGTGACCAAGCGGGGGGAGAGAGAGAGCCAGAGCCGGCCAGTGAACCAGGGAGCGAGGGAGAGAGAGGAGGTCAAGTTAAAACAGGCAAGATCGCCCGTCTGCTCGCATCACGATCACTGCGCTGCGCCACAGTCCACGCGTAATACAGCTTTGGGCACGTTTGGACACGGGCTGCGGCTATAGCGTACACTTAGGTATTCAAACAGCGTTCGCATCATAACAACTTTAAGCATTTCAAAATATGTATTAAAAGAGAGGGAGGCAGTGGTGCGTAAAAACCGAAATATAACGTGACATGAAGCGTTAACAACAAATCGTGGTTGTAAACATTAAAATATAACAACCAATTCGTATAGTCACAAATTAGTGTAACGGAAAAAGTGCACAGCAAAACGAGGGGAGAAGGAGTAGTTCGAAACGCATTTTGGCACAATTTGGATAGTTTTTACGCACGGTTACTGCAGCTGTAAGGAGTTCCTAAACACCAGGTAACCAGAACCAACAACTTTGACTAGATCCACTTGAAATAAACTTAAAACATACTTAAGCTAGCACGTAGTCATCCTTCAATTCAAATATTTTTCGTTTGGCTTTTCAACCGATGTGGAGCGCGAGGATGCGGTGCCCCGATCTCCAACAACGCCCACTGCAATAGGCGCCAGGGTGAGATCAAAAATATATAGAAGTACGGAAGGGCATCTGGCACACATGGGATTCGAACTGTAAAATACGGATCATAAAGGGGTCGCAGTCCTCTCTTTGCAACTGTGTTTCACTAGAATAATCACTAATGGCAAAATAAACGAGTTGAATGCGCGTACGTTACGGAGTTGAACAAAATCCGAGATGCCAAGTCAATTTTCTAAGTCAAGTTATTAGAAGAAAATGGTATATTGCCTGGTAGAATTGCTCAAAGAAGATATTAGTGGGGTTATTCCAAACAGCCA
Source organism: Periophthalmodon schlosseri (assembly GCA_000787095.1). NCBI lineage: Eukaryota > Metazoa > Chordata > Actinopteri > Gobiiformes > Gobiidae > Periophthalmodon > Periophthalmodon schlosseri. The sequence continues at coordinate 6,696 of KN473855.1, forward strand.
AGCAAAAATAAAGCCGAAATACATCACTGACATAACAGAAAGACGTTTTTTTTAAAGTCAAGAGGAGGCAAAACAACGCGTCACAAGTCTCCAAAAAAGCATCGCCAACATCGTCCACATTCATCAAGTTCGATTTAAGTTATGCGTAAAATGTACTTACTGTTGTCGCCGAAACGAATCCGTGAAAACCCGTGAGCCGAGCGCGAGACTAGCGTGTGTACGTCTGCTCCTCCGTGCGTCTGACCACGCTCTGCCTCTGCCTCGGTGCTGTCTCCGCGCTCCCGTCTCTCTCTCTCTCTCTCCTCCGTCTCTCTCTCTCTCCTCCCTCCCTAGCGCGCGCCCGACCCCCACCCCTCCTCCTCTCTCTCCCCCCTTTTCTTCCTACACAGCAAATCAACACATAGCCGAGTTGAAACGGCCGCTGATTGGTCATTAGTCGCTCGAGGCCGATTAAAAGCGGGACACACGCGCGGTAGTAGACGTTCATCAAGACTTTACCCCCGGGCGCGTTTCAATCAGTGGCCGTTTCAGCGCGAGGGGCTGGTTTCTTAAAAGGAGGGAGCGGCGGCGATGTGAGGGGCTTTCACGGACAAGAATACGCGCAGATGGTGCACGAATGACTGATTAACCGAAGACCAGCGGAGTATGGATTTAAGTTTGAAATAGCTTGTTTGAAAGACTGAAGGTTTTTGGACAATTTTGGAATAGTCTGACACATTTTCCAGCTTAAAGAGGAGGTACTTGACTTTTTGGAGCTTTGTACCATGTTACAAAATTGTTCCCTCATCAGAAACACAAGTGGTTTTACATGTCATCCATGCATGTTTGAGTAATCTAGCGATATCTCTCAGGCTCTATTTGAACCCTTGTTATGCTTAGCAGTACGATCCTGTCCAAGACTCAGCCCACAAGCCAAAGTCACCCATGCTCCCGCGCTGCCATTTTTCATAAATATACAAAAGCATGATACAAAACAATACACTACAACTTCAAAAACCTGATGTGCAGTAGTTTTATTAGCAGGTTGCACACTATTCAGACTCCGGGTTATACACGTAGGGCCCATAAATCTCACATTTTCAACAGTAAAAACACGTAAATAGAAATCTGTTGATTGTTGTGGTTAAAAGTAACTACGCAGAGGCCTATCAGTTTCTAAAGTTATCATCCCGTCACAAAGTGGGGCACCAGTAGCAGAAACTATTCTTGTGTACTTCGCCAAGACACTTCCCCCACATTGCCTAGTATGAATGCGGCGTGTGCATGGGTCTTGGGGGCAGTCGGAGGGTAAAGCTAACAACAACTAGCATGCTAACCACACACTTCCTGATTCTTGTACAATAAAACGCTTTAAGTAGATGCAGGCAGTACACAGTTGACATATTTTGACCTCAAGAGCTGCTTATACAATGTATCTGTATCGGGGCAAGAGATATTTTGCTTAAATGCATGGAAAGAACAAATTAACTCTAAAACTTGCTATTTTTCATTGGAGTGTTCTGCTCAAAATCATTACCAGTACAGGCTACAAGCTCCTCTGCGTTCTTAAAGTGTATGATCAGCTCTGAATCCAACCACCTCAGCTCAAAGTTTGATAAAGTCCATGTCTGCTTTATATCTATGATGATGCTTCCTCCACTGTGGGAGAATTAAAGGTCCACTTATCTTCTCTTATTCATCTCCAGATTTTATTTTAGTTGCTACATCGCCAGGCGGGGGAGGCTCCTGATTGGTTGACACAGCGCAAATTTTGCCAAAAGTTTCACCTTCCATTTTAAAGGAGAGTCGAGTAAACAAAAAATTTACTCAAGTAAGATTAACGTTATTTCAATACAATATTACTCAAGTAGGAGTAAAAGTATGGTGTCCAAAAACTACAATTTCGCTGTAGTTACTCAAGTAAATGTAACTGAGTACCACCCACCTCTGCTCTGTTTGTTCCATAATTATATTTTAATAGTAACTCAAAGTAACTCGAGTTCTATGAGCGCGTGCTAGTCACCGTGTCCACCAGAGTGTTCACAGCACCACTCACGCCCTTGGGACCAGACCAGTGAGATGGTGTGAAAACCAAGTCACACCTTCTCCTAGATGTTCACTGGGTCCAAGAGGAGGCTAGTTAAATATACTTGAGTATTTATTCACGTATATTTACTGTAGATGTATTTATTTATGTATTTATTTATTCTTACACTGGAAAAAAACACTTTAAAATAGTAATAATGGAAAATTACTATAGCTTTTCTCTGCAAATTTCACTCTGCTGTTACACTCTCTTTACACACACGCAGACAAACACACTGGTTATTGCTCATTTACAAGTCTTTAATCAGTAAAACCCCATCCTACCTCAACTCACTATCAAACATCCACAGCTCCAGCCACACACGCCGCTCCAACAGCTGCATTAACCTGGTCGTTCCTAAAGCCCGCGCAGCTTTTGGCCGCTCCTCATTTCAGTTCTCTGCAGCAAGTGACTGGAACCACCTACAGCAGATTTTAGTTTGTTTTTCCCTCTGTCAACTTTTTAAAACTCAACCCAGAGTGTTTTACAGGATCAGTGCACATGCTTTTAACACTTTTATAACTTTAGTCCGCAAATGTTTCACTGTGCCATGTTACGATTTGCTGATTCACTTTACGATTGAGTGTATTCTGTGTATTCTGTGCTTTATTATGCTGCCTCTTGGCCAGGTCGGCATTGCAAATAAGATGGTGTTCTCAACTGACTTACATGGTAAAGTCTTGAATAAAAACAGAATAAACAAAATAAAATAGTACTTATATTCTTATTTCAAAACTATTTCAAATACAAATACATACAATATTTTGACAAAAAGTGCTCATAAGACACTTTATTCAAGCAATTTTAACACATTTCAGATTTCTTATTTTTATGATTTCTGCATTGTCATATGTCTCTACCTGAGTAATTGCTATATTGGGACTCAGGCTGGACCAGACAGGAGCAGACAGGAAAGCATGAGGACAGCAGTTAATCTAATCTGTTAGCACAGCGCTCATTACAGCACAGGGATGGACACTTCCTGTTTTGGTGACAGCCAGAGGAAATCAGAAGGGGCACCATCACACAGAGGTGGGCATGGTTCAACTGTCCAGTGGATTTATCTGAAGCCAAGACACAAGTCCGAATAAACCCAGACAATGGGAGAACGTGCAAGCTCCACACAGCGAGGTCCTATGTCTGGTAATCGAACCTGCAACCTGCATGTAGTGACTTAACCACTGTGCACCATGAAGCAGTGTAAACAGTACTACCAAGAGTTTTATATATATATATTTCAAGGGGTAGATCGGGGAAGACCCAGAAGATGCCAACACCTTGTGGTCCCACTGGAGGAGCTGGAGGAAGTGTCTGGGGTGAGGGAAGTCGGGGAGTCCCTGCTTAGACTGCTGCCCCCGCGCCCCAGCCCCAGATAAGCAGAAGAAAAAGGATGGATGGATATATTTTAAGGTGGAAATCTGGGAACTGTATGGAGGACATGACTTCAATTCTAAAAGTGAAGAGATATACCTGATATACCTGGATAAATGCAGAGTGTGAATACAATGCAAATGCTGTTTCTTTGTTTTTGTTGATGATATTTCTCTTTGTGTGATTTCAAATGTCAAAAATAAAAGCAATAAGGTTTGTAGGTGTGTGACTATTTGTCAAGGACTGTTTTTAATAAGAGTAAAAAAAAAAAAAAATCAAGTAAAAATATTATTATAATCCAGAGAAGGAAGAGGCGCAATGTGAAAGCTTCATGTTGTGCTGCTTCGTGATCATGTTACCATTGTAAATCAGAATTAGTTCAACTTGTAAACAAAAAAATAAACAAAAGTCAATTTGACCAAGGTGAGCTTGACATAATTACAAGTAGAGCTAATGAACCAACACGTCTCCAGATTTCATAGCACAAATGACTCTCAAAATCTCAGTTAAATTCTTATCCTTATCTTATTGTATCATCTGCTTCTCTTCATGAAGATCTTATTGCTTTGTCTGTGATGTAACATGCAGTCTTTCTGTGAGTGGGCTCGTCTTTCCACAGATCTGATCTGAATATTCACCTACTTGCCTCTGTGGCTATAGAGTTTAATGCCATACTGCGGAACATTCCAGATAGAGCAATAACATCTCCACTTCAGCTCCATTGGTTCTGGCTCCATTTCACTGTCTATTGAAAATACGTCTCCCTCTGTCTGTATCTGCTGCTGTCAGGCTCATCATTTTGATCTTAAAATATTCGTTTAGGGGAGTGTACCTTCAACACCCTCGCTGCTGATTGGCTCTTTGGCTATTTCCAAATATGGAACTTGCCTCCAACTACTAGCCTCGATTGGCATCATTTGGCTGAAAGAGATTCTGGCTTGTGACCTCCACCCAGAGGAACCTACCCCGCAGACCTCCACCGGGATGCACCTCCACTCACATGTCCCTCACCATTTTTCATTAGTTTACTTTATATACGACTTAATTACTCTAAGTCAGATGTTGCCTTAGTTCGTTATTAATGAAGGAGATAAAGCTAGTTAAAAAACAAACAAAACAATACATTTCTTAAGATGTCCTAATTTGAAATGAACTGGCTTGTCTCTGCTCTACTCTGCTTACGTAGGGAAATTCGCAGTTTAAAACATGTTGTCACTAAATATTTTGGCTAGCTGTCAACATGTACAATGGCATAAATAGCGTAGGCATATTAGATGTAGTTTGTCTGTGAATGTGTTGCCGTAGGCCTAATGGTTCAGGTTAGGAAGAGGGTTTAGGCTTGTCTTTAGTAAAACAATGCCGCAGTTTAGGGACCTGTGAGTGGAGGTAAGTCGCGTGAGGGTCCTGTGGGTGGAGGTCTGCAGCCAGATTCCTCTCAAACACTACAGGTGACGTCACACCCCCGCAGTCCACATATTTATACAGTCTATGTGCTAGACACATTTTGCTCAACCACATGGGGAAAAAACGTGGCGTTTCACTCTAATCAATAATTAAACCAGTCTGAATTGCCTTGTGCTGTTTTCATTCACTCAATTAAGCCTTCACAACATGCAGTTTACTCCGCTCCAGTTCAGAGCACACTTTTAATCAGCAGCCATGTTCCATTGGTACAATAACAGTGCAAATCAGATTAGTGTCATGTATGTCAAAAGTGCAGCGTTTACGACCATATCAATCTGAGCTATGATTATAATGGTTCTACTAGTGAAGGATTTGCAAGGCCCTGCATTAAGTTGATTGGAACAGGAGATATGGAACAACAATAACAGCAGTTTGAGCATGTAGTGTACAGAGGTGATTAGCAGGTTGTATATAGTTTAGGGTCAGGAGGAATTTGTTGGGATAATAATGTTATTCCAATACAGTGAGGGCAAAACAATGGATTTAAAGGCTAGTAGTGATGCAAAAAACATTCCATGGGATCATGTTAACACACATATTGATACTTATTGATGCTGACATAGTTGGAAGAACAACACAAGAGCTAGTTTGTGTTCTTAAACAAGTCTCTCACACATAAAATTACAGTCACATGTTAGCTAGCATTAGCTAACAGTTTTTCAGTTAGTCACTCTCACCTTTCTCATTGAAAATCAAACACCTAAACAGGGCCATGAACGCTCGTGTTGATCACAGCCTCCTGAAAATGTGTTGTTTAAATTCATTTTGCATTTTTTTGGAGTTTTCAGACCATCTACAAGGGTAGATGCATTTGGCTGTATTTGCTAATGTGTGCATTATGTCACCATAGTGACTGCTGAACATTCCACCATAAACATACATGTAGAAGCCTCCAGTGTGATGTCACTGCAAAGTATCAGTTGGTGGCTCAGATTGTAGATGTGATGATGTCATACTACCAGATGGGGGCAAAGCAAGATTTCAATATTAAAGGCCCTGATTTTTTCCATGTATCTGAGCAAAATGTGTCTTGCTCCAGTACAGACAGACTGTATAAGCAGCTCTTGAGGTCAAAATAACTTTGCTGTGTACTGTCTGCATCTAATTATAAAGCTTTTCATTGTCTGATAATCAGGAGTTATGCAATAGCATGCTAGTCGTTGACAGTGGCTGCGGTTACATGACCACTCAAAATTTGATCATTATTAGGGATTTTTGGAGTTATAAGACTTGTAAACAGCAAATGTATCAAATTTCTTTCTGACCATGGCCGCTTTGATTATTCACATCAGATTTTGTGGTTTGGTGTCATTTTAATAATCTTAAATGTCCAGAAATCAGATAATTGATTTTGATGTGCATGTGCCCTGTAAAAATACAGAAGAGCAATAAGTTGTATTAACTTTCATTTGTGTTTAGATATAACTGGACGATGTGAGCTATACATTTTCAAATTATATTTTCAGGCTATAAGCCTCACAATTTATGAGTCTGAGTGATTTCAACAAAATGTAAAATTGTAATGCCGCATTTCACCTACTGTTTTAAGTCATAGCATGAAAACCAGATCTATTAATCACACTGGTATATGCCATGGCCATGCCACGTCTTTATGTTCAGATGATCCTCCTCTCGAGGCACTGATACAGAGGCATTTTACACAGAGCTCTGTTTGCACACAACGCACAAGTTCTGGACTGCTGCAGGTCAAGTCACAGATCTGATTTATTTATTCAACAGAGCCTCAGTTAAAAATATTCAGTTCAATTCAGGTTTATTTCTATAGCACATTTAAAACAACTTCAGCTGACCAAAGTGCTTCACAAAAAACAAAAAAACAAATATACAGCTCACGCTATACATAGGACAAGAACAATAAAGCACCAAGATATCCTGTCTAGTATTAAATGCCAGGGAGAAGAGGTGGGTTTTTAGTCTGGTCTTAAACTGGGTTAAAGACTGAGAGGCTCTGACAGGCAGAGGGAGGCTGTTCCATAGTCGGGGCACTGCCACAGAAAAGGCTCTGTCACCTCCGGTTTTGAGCCTGGCTTTGGGCACAGCCAACAGGAGCTGGTCAGATCTCAGGGTTGTAGGTGGAGTATAGGGCTGCAGTAACTCCCTCAAATAAAGGGGACCCATAGAGTGCAGAGGTCAAAGCACCACGCCAGCCTCTCCCCGCTGCGGGGCCGCGGTGAGTGAGGCCAGAGCCCCGGGGTGAGGGAGAGGACTGAGTGGGACACGGCCCTTCACAGGAGCCTCGCTTTCCACGATTTGGGGTTGTATTGAGCGCGGTCAGCTGCGGTGTGAGAGACTGCAGTCCAACGCACACACAGAGGAGCAGAGTGACTTAGCGATAAAGCAGAGGTGGACAAATGCGATACGCAGTGATAAAAGTCCTCTGTGCTGTCTTATCTTGTCATTTAGCTCATTTAACTAAATAAAAGCAGCAAATCAATACAGCAGCCTAATCATTACTGTGTGTCACTGAGCTCGCAAAATGTCACATTACTGGATTATAATATATAATAGGCAAAATGATTATGAATACATCATTGAACCTAAACATAGTCTCTGTAATGTATAGGCCTATATTATAAAATAATACAGCCTAAGGTAGCCTATAATATTAAGCTCTATAATTCTATTATAATGATCATAAAAGCCTCATTAATTAGACATATTCACAAGTGACAGTGCACAGCCCAGGGTTTATTATAAATAGAAAAATAAGCAGATACAAATAGAGGGCTGTCCCATTTAATAGTGCTGTGTCTTCAGCCCTTCCCCTCAGCCCTTATTTTGAAGGGCTAAGGGGAAGGGGTACAAAGGAGAATTGGGCCAAAACCAGGCCTAAATCAGGACTAAACCATATTTAAACTAGCCCTAAACCAGGACTAAACCAGATTTAAACCAAGCATAAATCAGGACTAAACCGAGTCTAAATCAGGACTAAACCAGATTAAAACCAGGCCTAAACCAAGTCTAAACCAGGAGCATATTTAAAGGCCCACATATGGAGTGTCTCTGAATTGACTGAAATAACAAAATAGAGATATAGATTTTGCTCCACCACCAGTACATCTTGTATTATTTTACAATTTAAGGCTAAAAAAAGTCAGTGTTTTCACAGGTGTAAAAATAGATTGATGGATCCAGTTTGTGTGAAACAACAGCCCGACTGAAGCTCCAGAGGTAGTCAGAAAATACAGGGAAATTATAGCCTATAGTTTTGCTTGGAAGCTCATGTTGTTCATATTAATTAAAAGTCCCATATTATGCTATTTTCTGATCTATGTTATAATGTTGTTTCCTCATCAAAAACAGACCTGGAGTTGTGTTTTGTTTCACTCACACATGTTTAACACACAAATCCTGCATATTTAGGCTGAGTTCTTCTCTCAAACAGAAAACACTCTGTTCCACCTTGTGATGTCATGTGATAATACAGGAAGTGCTCCACTCTGTTTTTAAACTCCATACAGCTTCACTAGAATCATTTGTATAATTTCATCCCTGGAATTGCCAGTTTCTACTGAACAAAAGGTAAAATGTAGCTGTTAACTTGAAAACCACCACTAAATGACATCACAAGGTGGAACAGATCATTTTGAGCTTTGGAGATGTAAGGTGGAACAATCATTTTGAGCTTTGGAGATGTAGACAGACTAATAATAAAGGGTTACTCAAATGTCTGAATGAAACAAAACACAACTCCAAGTATGTTTTTGAGGAGGTAACAACAAGCACAGCCAATCAGAACGGTTCTTTCGGTCCTTACTTCCACGTTCCAACTCAAAATGTACTCATTTACAAAACAAAAACAATTAAATAGTTACTAAGTCCATTCTGTTCTTATGAGGTTTTTGCCAAGTCATGATAGACTAAAACAATATCACTGGCAACGTTAAGAACTTTACGCATGATGAATACTTTAAAGGTACGCTATGTAACTTTCCGGAGGTGGCATGTCACCTGCATGATTCTATGGAAATAGAAAGTTAAAACCATACTTCAGAACATTCTCCATGGATAAATAAGTTTTATGCCATATGTGGAATATTATAGCCAAAGGAACTATGTCCATGGAAACAAGCAAGAAGCCCTTCCCCAGACCAAATGAAAGTCAGGTTTGTGGAGATGCAAGCCCCCTCATAGTAAGGACATCTTACTGCTTTTATTTTAGTCAAACTTTTGGCTAAAAAATTGCATCCTGTGCCGTTAAAGGACATTTATTTTCTGAGCGCTCAAGCCTCAAATGCAATACAATACAGGATTAGTCAAACATGCAGGAATAAAAATACAACTCTGAGTACGGTAAAGATGAGGAAACACCTTTATAGCACGGTTAAAAGCCTTTAAAATGACAAAAGTTACTATCATTTGAAAAGAAATGTAACAGAGTCTATAACACAGGCAGGATTTCTCTCCACAATGCTTCACACTGT
>KN473859.1:4399-17973 GCA_000787095.1 Periophthalmodon schlosseri
AGTGCTGAACCAATGACATCCAATCTCGAAAAGGATGCATTTAAACTGAGGAGTTATAATACTTTCCACACTTTGCTGCAACCCTCCACTGAAATAGGAAATGATTATCCACATTTGGAATTGTAATAGGAACCTAAAACAAATAGTGGAAATTTACCCCAAAACCATTACAGGAACTTACAAAGACATTTAATATAGTAAAATGTTACTCACAGTTCTTTTTTAAACTGTCAAAAAGATTTCATAATTGTATATTGTTTCATAAAGGGAAAAATGTAGTTGCGGTTCTATCAAAAAAGTAATCTCTTCTATCTCTTCTTCAATCATTTCGATGTTGTTGAAGTCTCCAAACTATCTCCTAACATAATTTAGGGGTGTAATTCAATCAGCTGAATACTTTTAATCAAATTTCCCTATTTACTGACGAAGATGGTGATCATAATGCAATGACAATGTTACAATAAGACAATTTTCCGCCTATGTTTCAATCAGGCCTCAGAACAGATGAATTATTTATGCTTAATTTGCTCTTTAGAAGTGTGTGGCGTTCATTTTTAATTGAGTTAATCACCCCTGTGCTCATATTCAAGAAATAATGTCACAGGCTGCTAAGTGAAAGAATAGCATTATGGTGGTGTTTTTAAGGCACCTGGATCTTGGTGAACTTTCCGTTGAGTTATGTAGCGCTTGCTCTCGGGTCTCAAACCTGAAGTTCGGGAGCTACCAATAGTTCTCCACTCTCTTCCAAATAGCTCCTTAAAAGATTTAGAAATTATACATATTGCACAGAATAAGTCTAATTTGCTTCTGCACATGCCTATGACCATTGTTAATGTATAAGATTAAGACTTTGTTAGGCCTGTCACACTAATTTAGAAGTGTGAAATATTGCTGAACAAATTACAGGCTAAACGATATACGAAACAAACTCATTTATACAACTAACCCAATAACCCTAAAGCAGGATCACCCCAGTAAAACATTTTCTGTGACTAGTACAAAGAAATTACCCACAATAAATACTGGCCCTCAAAAGTTTTTGTTTCATTTTTCATATATTGAATAATACGTCGGTAGAAATTATCGTGACAAGCCTAGACTTTGCACACTAATAATGGTGGATTAAATAATAAAATATATAATTTTTTTTTTTTAAACATGTAATTCGAGCTCTCACCTTTAATAGGAATATTAATAGGGCTGCAGTGATTAATCGAATAATCAACACTCACCGATTATTACAATAGCCAACAACTAATGAAGTAGTCCAAAAACGTTCTTTTTGTCTTAATTTTATATTTGCTAACTGAGATGTAATAATCTACTTGACATGCTTCAGCTGCTTGCCGTGAGTCAGGAGTCATCTGTCACCTGACAGACCTGACAGGAAACTCAGAACTGACCACGCCTCCTGTCGCATGGTCAGCGTGACTTGTCAGGTCCATCAGGCTGACCACGTGTGTGTGAATGGGTGAGTGGTCCCTTGATGTAAAGTGCTTTGAGTGCCTTTAGGTTAGAAAAGTGTGATATCAGTGTGACCCTTTTTATCTCCTAAATGTATTAATGTAACATTTGTATTGCACGCAAGTTTACTAATCCTCTCAAATCTCAAGTTTACTGGTGATAAGATATTTCCAGCCACAGCTGCCCTGGGGTAGAGTGACAATCTGCGCCATCAACCACCATTTATACATGAGCAAGGAGAATGAAGTGTCTTGTGACGGGCACAACAAGAGCATGAACTGGTCCGAGCAAGGTTCAGGTTAGTGGACAAGCCGACCTGTTGTATTTATTAAGCCATTTTAATGTAATATTACGATTTACAGCACACAAAATGTAAAGTAATGATTGATGCATGTTATGGATAATTACTAAATAGCTGAAAAATGCATATGTTTTCTGAACTCCTCTTTTCGCTTATACGTGATGTGCAATCTTTCATGTCCATTTTTGGCCTTCTCTGTTTTGAAAATCTCAAAGTAAAAGTGATTTAGAGGAGCCGTTTACGTATGAGTGTGTATATAGGAGACAAAACCCAGACCAGTGCTGCGTTATTCAGACAGAAGAGCCTTGAAGAACGCATCGCTCGCATCATTTATTCATGCACAGAAAGACCGGGTGTCTGAGAGATCACATGACAGGGCCAGAGCATCCCTGTTAGATGCAAGCACACTTCATTACTTAAGCATTAGCCAAATAATCTTTGATGAATAATCTACGCATGGATTTCTGTCTTAATTAGTCTCATATCGCCGCTGACGAGCTTGGAAATGTTATCTGGACAATTTTAATCATTCATTCTATTGGTCTCCACTGATCTGCATCAATCTATGGGGTCCTGTCTGTCAGTCAGTGAAAGATTTTAATGATAGTGTGTTGAGATGCTTGACGACTTACTTGGGCAATTGCAGGATTCTCGAGGCTTGTAGATTTTAAATGAGGTTACGGGTGGCAAAAATACTGGTTAATAGTTGATTTTCTTGTTATGGAAGAATCCCATCTGACAGAGGGAAACCATTACAGTCAACAGGCTCTAAAAACGGCCAACTAAATGTAGTTTTTCATGTAATACATAGAATGATGGAAGTGTGTCAGTGGCTGAGCTCTCGACCACCAACCCAAAAGTCAGAGGTTCAATTCCTGCTCATACTAAATTCTGTCATGACTTGGGCAAGACACTTCACTCACATTGCCTAGTTTGAAATGGAGTGCGTGCTATGGATTGGTGGTGGTGGGAAGTGCCAATGGCGCAGATTGGCAGCCTTGCTTCTGTCAGTATGACCCAGGGCAGCTTACCAACACCAATGAATAATGACTACAGTGTAGTGCTTTGAGAGGCTTCGACAAGTGTAAGTGTAAGGTGCCATTAATATTAATATTTGCCAACCACTCAGGAGGTAGTCAGTTTGAATCCAACTTAAGTGCGTATTGTTTTGTTCTTGGGCATCATTGTCCAGTTGTGTTGGTTCATGCACTTGAAATCAATACATGCATCTGTCTTGTGTGTGTTCATTTTAACATGTACTCAACCAAATAAGTGAATTAAGCTTATGGAATACTACTCACTTTTGTGGTCATACAATTACAGATATGTCCATTATATGAATGGCTTGCAAGGTAATTCAATTTTCATTTCATGTATTGATTCTCAAAGATACCCACACTGGATTACTCAGTCACATCTAACTCAAAATAAGTGAGAGTGAACTTTAGCATAAAATCCAACTATCTCCAACCTCCTAGACTGCATCCCTTTGAAACATTACGATTTTAAACCGGACAAGTCAACCGTATAACTATTTGCACCAGCTAAATCACCATGGTGTGTCACAAATATATTCATAAATTCTTAGCCGTAAATTGCCTTTATTGTACACGCTCATGTTTACATATCCTCGCTATTCTGCATATAAAACGCAATGACATTTACTTGACTTTCGAACCATTCTTATGCTGCCACGGTATTTTCCGCATGGATGCACAGAGAGGCGAAGAGCTACAGTATGTCAGATAGGCCCCGCTATAATCAAAAGCCAAAAGAGGGAGAGAGAAAAATAGATGTATACAAAAAAAAAACATTCAGACCAATGAGCTGTGCACCACATGGCAAACAACAGTGTATTCTTTTGTTCCAATCTGGCCAGTGCGCAAATGGGGAATTCAAAATGTCACACCAAATATTGCTCAAACAACGGAGTAATTACCATAGCAGTGAAGGCCAGCAGGATGCCAGCTTTGGTCTTTTTCGACCAACAAAACAAACACGCAGAGATCACTGGTTTTAACAATGAGCCCGGCTTTAAAAATACAGGCAACTTTTCACATCAAGTAGTGAAGGTTTTCAAGTGACGTTTTTGATTCTCAAATCGTACTTTGTCAAGAATTATAATAATATAAATGTTGGAAATGAGAAATACACTTGGAATAAAAGCAATCCTTAGCTAAGATATCCAATAGGATGGAATAAAACAAACTAAGAACTAAATCAAATCTACACATGTTCTAATCCAAGCACTGAACAGGACTAAACATTGTCTTAGTCTTGTTTTTTAATGACTATGAAAAGCGCTTCATAAATAAAGTTTAATTTGATTTGATTAAACAGTTCAAATTTTTTACATCAGTGGATTAAGGACGAGCTCAATATCCAAAAATAGGCACACTGCATAATGAACCAGGACAGGGGGGACCACTTACTGTGTCACACTTAGTATATTCTAGATTATTAGAGAAGGGATACTTCATTTGTTCAGCCTTGTATACAACTTCATGATCATTAACATTTCAGAGAAGATTGAATATGAACTGATAAATGAATACAAGAATCCCATGCATTTTAGAAAATGTTTGTAGAAGTCTAAACTACAGGTACTAAGTACTAAGACGACATAGAGAAGGTTTCAGTGGTTGTCATCTGGACACTGTTTTTGCAATCAAGATGTTTCGGCTCCTATCCAGAAGTCCTTTTCAATTTGATGGTACTGGCTTGAGGAGTCAAATTGAAAATGGCTTCTGAACGGGAGCTGCAACGTCTTGATTGCAAAAACAGTGTCCAGATGACTACCGCTGAAACCTTCTCTACATTCAACCACTCCTTGGCGAATGAGGGATGACACTGTCTCGTTTACAGAGGACATTATTCTGTATCTAAATAACTATAGCCTTGTGATTGTGATTTGATAACTGTGCCAACTCAAATTGCCATTTCAGTGTGATTGCGATATATATTTTGCAGACCTGTACACACCAGTTTTAAAAACATATGTGTCTATCATTTACCATGACCATCTTGAAGCGTCTTTTCTGTCTTTTCTGCTGTTCCCCCATCTGTAATTAAATTTTTAACCAAGACATTATTTTTAGCCATAAATTGGTCATTTTTCAACATCATGCATTTCCTCCAATCCCCAGTCCTCTTCTGATGAGCTATGGGACTTCACATCTCCTCTTCATCTTATCTGCCCTGACTTGGTATTCCATTTGAAGTGTGTCGAGCCTCGCAGTAATTGTTGCCGCTGTTAGCCTAGCGTCATCCCAGAGAAGTCTTGTTTTTTTCTCATCGGCCGGGTCTTGAAATCGTTGAGGCGTTGAGAGAGGCGAAAAGCACCCCGACCGTGGACAGATATGGGATCAAGGGCGCGGTGGCGAGCTCTACGGGCAACTCGGAGCTGCGCGGCGGTAATCAAACATCTAATCAACAAGCGCTTCTGGAGATGGGAGATCAAATGGTCCAGATAAGCCCCAAGGCACAGAGGGAGCAGTAAACAAGAGTGAAGGGGAGGAGAGGCAGAAGGTAGAGAGCTTAAAGTGACTATGGGAGAATTGGGTAGTACTCAACTTACATTTATTTGAGTAACTTTAAAGAGTAGTTTTCTTCCAGCCTGCTTTTACTCCTACTTAAGTTTTTATTTATTTATTTTATTGAAGTAACTTGCTTACTTAAAGCTAAATTTGTATTGCCCCACTACAGATATATTGTATACGCAGCTTGAGGTCTAAATAGGTCAGCTGTGTGCTGTCTGCATCTAATTATAAAGCATTTTATTGTCTGATAATCATCAGACAGTCATTAGCTGTGAAAAGCACTTATAAACTCATCATGGTGAATAATCAGGATGCTCGCAATGCTTAAGGTAAGTGAGGAACAACTTTGGACCACTGCAAACCATTTAAAATGAACTACTTCTGTTTTTTTACATTTTTGAGACAGCAAAAATTCTTTCACTAAAACATAATTAACATCATTATAGTTTATAATAATTTTAAGATTTTGGTGAAGTTTACAATTGTACTTCTGGTTGGACACGGGCAACAGATATGACATACATAGAGGTAATTCCACAACTGTTACGCAGAACCCCATAATGTAAACAACGGCCACAACTTGATTAAATTGTTCTGATTTGACGAATAAAAATCTTTAGTTTAACTCGTCATTTAACAAAATAAACTAAAAATATCCCTGTATGTTGGCTAGAATTTTTGGTGTTGATGACTCCCCACTTTTTTTTTTTTTTTTTTCCGCAAACTGACACTTAACTGATGTAAACCTATGACAAATATCTACGACAGGTACTATCCAAAACCAAATAAGAATTAGAAAAACCTGAAAACATGTCATAGGCACTTTAAGCATTTTGATTCTTTTAGATGGCATTTTTCCACATTTCTACTACTACATTTTGATGCTAGAAAGTACAGAATGAGTAAGAATCAGCTTAACTTATTCTTTATATTTGAAGTGATTTCATGTCAAGGCCGATGACGTCTGTTTAAAGCAATTGAAATACTACTACTTCTGCTAAAGGCTTTGAGTGTTTTACCTCAGTTACTCATGTGTACTGTCTATTTCATAAGTACCATGAAAGAAATGGGTACAAATGCACTACTGACATATTGGCAGTTGTTGGCTCAATCCCAGTCACAATCACTGCCTATTGTGGTGTCATTGAGCAAGTCACTTCAACCTAATAGCCTATGTATGATTGTATTTGTGTGAATGTTGAATTATAAGCACTCCAATCGTTATAAATTTACAGTCAACCTAACCATAAAATAATAGGGTGACTTTGTTTTGTCACACCAATGACTGTAGATAGATTATAAAAAATGGAGAATTAAAAACTATCAAAGTCCCGGTAAAGGCGGATATATTGTAAAAGCAGCTCTTGAGGTCAAAATAAGTCCGCTGTTTACTGCATGTCATTTTTTTATTGTCCGTAAATATGGAAATGCGCGCTAGTTGTTAGCATGCTAGTTGTTGGCATTACCGTAACTGATGAAAAATGCTTATAAACCCATCGCTGTGAATAATTACGATGCTCTGAATGCATAAGGTAAGTGAGGAATAACTCTGGACCACTGCAAACTGTTTAAAATGGACTAGTTCTGGTTTATCTGGAATACATTTGTCTGTAGTGAAGGGCTAACCTGTGCTGTCATGATAGCTACTATAATTTTAATGAATACTTGATACTCAATACCAATTCTGATACCACATGATAATGAAAAAACTCTCTTTCTTTAGACAGTAGAATGAATTTTCAACATTAAATCATAGTACTTTCTTGTATATTATCACGTGGCCTTATATCTGTGTAATCCCTCAGCCGTCCAGTAGGTTCCATAGTGGTCCATGGGCGTGTACTAGTCTGTGTGTCTTATACTTGTTCTGAAACAGCTCAAGATCATTCTAAAGCTATTCAGGAAAGGTTCATTTCTGTCCGGTAGATGTGACATTTTTAGCATCAATACTTGTTTAAATGAGAATCTAGTTTCAGTACTCGCTTTAGTATCGATTAGTATCTGATTTTCAATACTTTTCACAAGTCTTACTACTGCCACTTTGAATCAGTGGATGTCACAATACAAACTGCGCTGAAATACCTTGTGCTAAAATGGTCCCATGATTTATCGGCAGTGTACCGCTCTTATTTTGAAATAAACATAAGACACCTTCCTGTCAGTGAGATTTACATGGTATTTACTCCGGCCGAATTTACTGCAGTGACTTTGTTGCCCGAGCATAAACCAAAGTGAAGTTCGACATGGTTATATACAGCCTGGCACGCCTCCAGCTATAAATTGGATCAGTTTGTGGAGAAAGACAACATGGACCTGGAAGCATGTTCGAGTCATTAAGACAGCATCCCTGCAGTGTGTATAATGCAATATATTGTACATGCATTATATGTATATACGTGCACATAATAGACATGAATGCTACATGGGGAGGTGGGTACAGCTCATTAATGTATTTACTTAACTTTATGAAGGAAATGTTCTTCTCATCTTTTTCTTCTAGTTTTCAGACGCCATTCTTCTATTCCTACTTGAGTATTTGTTTAACAGTAACTGAAGGATCCGTGTGTAAGACTTTTATTTTTAAGTACATTAAGTACAAAAAAGAAAAAAACAAAAACAAAAAAAAAAAACATTGGACAAGTTTGACTTGTTATAATTGTGTGTTTTGGTTGTCATGACGATTATTCAATCAGAAAGTAGAATGAGCTTCACATGAGAATGACAAAAATGTGTATGTATCCTTTATCTGCAGGTGAAGGTACTGGCAACTCTTTAAGGTCACAATACTTTTTACTCCAACCTTGAGTAATATAATTTTAAAGTAACGTTACTCTTAGCTGAGTACAAATTTTGATTACTCCACCCATCAGCTCCCCATGATAATGCCAGAAGTCAGCTACCTGGAATTTATTTAATAACAGGTGCTTTTATAAGTAAATACCTTGAAAATCATGGTCACCTTTCCATAGATCTGACCTGTAATTTGACTTGGTGGCGAATCTGGACAGTAGATAGATAAATGTACATATTGTGAAACATTTCAGAAAAAGCATTTACATAGAGACAAGAAAGTTACATGTGATTTGTAGTGATGGGACAAGATCTCGTGCCACAAGATCTCGCGAGATTGACAGAAGATTGCGCGCACATGAGGAAAATGATCTTGTGATATTTTTTTCCCATGTGTTTACTATTAGCTTTGACAATAAAAATGGCTAACTTTGCTGAGTTACACTTCTTGAGAAGCTGTAGTTCCAAAAAGTATTGCTACAATGTGAGCAAAAATATTAAAAATAAAACAAGGCCAAAATGAACTGAACTACACAACTTATTCATTATAAATGATGCCAAAATCCTGGATATTTTGTCTCATCCCACCCCTAGTGATTTGTATTTGTAAACATATAAATAATTTTACATTTTGTTCATTGCAATATTGATCTTCATCAACTTAATAAGAGAAATTAGTTCACTTCCCATTCAAAACTGCAGAATTGATTCTTTACGCCAATTCCTGCAAAATATATGCTACAGAGGACTGGATCCCAACAACAACCTTCTCCCCAGCCGTGTGATCAGATGAGTCAGTGCGGTCATCCCAGCTCCTGATAAAACCTGTTTAATTAAGATGTTTGCATACTGTCCAATTACACTGATATCGCTAATTAGAGCCAGGCTTAGTGTAGGCCGCTAATGAAATCCACTATCAATAAAGGCTGATAAGAATGGTCAATATCTTTCTTTACAAAGTGCACTTCAATATGATGACATTTGGAAGATAATCCAAACATGCTGCACGGCTAAGTTTGTTTTCATATTATCAGGTGCTGGCTACATATTGTGCTTAGTGCTAAATAACATCCAATCTGTTATGAAACTCAAAAGTGCCACGAAAGAGGTAAGGAACACTTTTAAGATAATGTTCTGTAAGTTAAATTTTTCATTAACCATCTCTGTCGGAACTACTGTTTGTCCAACAGCACATTAGAGTTTTTATTTAAGGTACAGCATGTAACTTTCTGGAGGTGGCACATCACCTGAATGATTCCATGGAAATAGAAAGTTAAAACCAAACTTGGGAGATTGTAATTGTGAAGGAAGTGATTGCAGACCAGGTAGAGAGTGGAGATTGTATTGTGAAGGAAGTGATTGCAGACCAGGTAGAGAGTTGAAAGAAGTTTTATCTGATCAGATGAGTGAAGGTACAGACAGCAGGCACATGTGTTACATTACAAAGGAGCCTTCCCTGTACTTTTACACTGAGAAAGGGGCTAAGGCTGCTCCTATAAGGACTTAAAGTAATTTTACATACTGTTGTTACAAGGTCATAAATGGACATACCGTTAACTGTTTACAGGAAGGTAGAATATGTCACTGAAAGATTACTTGCAGTCACTGAAAATATGGATTACAAGGGCCTCTTGTCAGAGATATTTGCAAAGCTGCAGCGTGTAACTGAAGAAGCAGATTCCAGTGAAGACATCTTAAAATAAGTATGTGTAGCATTTTTACTGAGGAACAAGTTCATCTCAATGTCTGTAGCACACAGTATTCAACACAAGGTTTAAGAGCAAAGAGATTAAACAAAAATCATGCTTTCAGAGATAGATATGTTCTGTGTCATACTGTGTAATATTATAGCCAGGAAAAAGGAACAACATTTCCATGGAAACAAGCATGGAGGCCCCTCCTCCAAGCCAAATAAGAGTCAGGTTTTTGGAGATACAAGCCCACTTACAGCAAGGATGCATATTTTCTTTGTTTTCAGTGCAATAAGCACAACCAAACTGAAAACACATGCTATTATTTTAGTGTATTTTGGCTAAAAAGTAGCATAGTTTAGCTTTAACTGGGCAGTATAAGTTAATTTAACTTAAGTTTAGAATTAAATAAATTGTAGGTCTTGAGGCCATTAGTCACCACATACCTGATTAACCACCAGCTACACTTCTGAGAAGAAAGAAGACTAACATAAAAACTTTTTAAAATTATTTTTGGATGATTGTATCACGCTGAAAAAACATCCTTACTGTAAACTGTCTTGCATCTCCACAATTGGCCTGCTTGTTTCCATGGAAATGATGTTCCTTTAGCGATAATCTTCCACAGTATGGCATAAAGTTCATCTATGTCCATGGAGAACGTGCCAAAATATGTTGGTTTTTTGTTTTGTTTTGTTTTGTTTTTGTGCAATACTCTGATCTGGCTACAAACCCTTTAAAATAATCTAGTTCTCTTGTTCACATTTTTGAAGAAGTACAAATTGGGTACAATGTCTTGAAACACTACTATATAATAAAGTGAATCTTGGGTGTCAAACGCCTCCAATGACTTCCTGTTTCCTGTTGAATGGCTGTGTCTCAGTGAAGGTTAGCTGTAATATATGAGGTGCAAAGTCTTATTATTCTGCTGAAAATGTGCTTGTGGAAAATTTAGTGCGATCCAAAATGATTCACGGTTTATCACAAAAGCTGCCGGCTCCGAATCAAGGTCATAATTAAGTCTGAGAAATAAAAATGTGTGCGTGGTAATTTATAACCCCATCATTCCACCGGAGCTTAACTTTCCTCTGCGTTTTACATATTTTGATACATTTTCTGAAAGATCATAATGTCTCCAATGAAGTACCAAACCAACTTCATGCATTTACGGATGGTTAGCGGAGCGGAAAATGCCAACTCTGAATAGGGACAGTATAGTTTGGCTCTGTTTTAGTTAAGTTCAGTCTGCTTCAACTGATATTCTGACCTGACTTGGTTAGTCTGAGTTCCTGTTTTAGTCTTGATTTAATTCTGGCAGACTCAGCTCTAGTTTAGTCTTGGTTTGGTCCAGGTTTAATCTTGGTTAGATCTGGTTGAGACCCCGATTTGACCTCATTGGTTCATTCATTGTTTGGGTCTTAAATTATGCACCCTCCTTTCGCTTAGCTGTAAGATTCTGTCCAATGGTTCGCCCACAAGCCTACGTCACCCATGCTCCCAGACGACAATTGTCCATAAAGATACGAAAACATGATACAAAAATGTACAACGACTTCACAAACCTGATGCGATGTGCAGTAGTTTCATTAGCAGGATGCACGCTGATTTTGTTGTGGTAGCGCTCTGAAGGGGGAGTCACTTAGCATGGAGAGCAAAGGGAGGGTGCCCTCAGAGCATCAAAAAAAAACCAAAAGTAACATGGTAATCTAGATGTGTTAAGTGTTAGCAGTTAGTACTCAATAGAAGTAAAATACCTCTTTAAGGTCGTTCAGTGTCTAAAATTAGTTTAGTCTTTTCATATTCAGGCTTACTGAAGTCAAGAGGGCTCAATTCTAGTCTTTCTTTTGCCTTGATTGAGATTAAGGCTACAGCTAACAATTGTTTTAGTCGCCAACTTGATTATTTTTTTCAATTAGTCAAGCAATTATTTCTCTATTACATTTTGATTTTTTGACAAAGACATCTTTAACCAGATAAATTAAAGATGTGCTAACTAAAGACTTCTATATTTGTCATATTTACAAGAAGTGTGTTATTAATTAAAATCGCACATAGTTCATTCTTTTCTCTTATTGTGTTTTAAGTGGAACTAAAAGCTAAATTCACTTTTTTCAACACTTAACTGTGTATAGGGTGTTTTAATAGCATTACTATTAGCTATTGTTTACATTTTCAGCCTTAATGGTCTAAATTCAACCTTTAATGGCCCTACTGGCTCACTCTATTGTTCTGTTTCCTTTGTTTGCTTTGGGTCTGAGGATGGAGTTATAAATTGGAGACAGGTGATGTCTAAGGCCCCATTCCTGTTCAAGGAAGGATTGTCTTTCCTAAAAAAAAAAATGCTGCTTTAACTCCCCTCTCAAACCATTTCTTTTCTCTGGGTAAGATCTGTACCTCAGTATCTTCCAAGGAGTGGTTAGTGGCTTTGAGATGGAGATGCACAGCAGACTGGGGTCCAGAGGAGCTCTCGCGATGGTGTTGGTACATTCTCTTATGGAGTGGCTGTTTAGTTTCTCCAATGTAAACAATCTGACCAGAAGTGAATCTGACCAGAACTGACCAACAATCTGACCAGTGCAGCAAAACGTATTCACTCCTACAAGGTTTTCGTCCAGTTGACAGATTTAACTTTGGCTTTTACTATCAATCACACTGTTCTTTATATCTCTAGACCCCGCCCCTCTTCTCCCCTCACTTTCTTCTTTAGTCCACAGGTGCTGCCCAGTTTAGCAGCTCTATTTGAAATGTGGTTGTGGGCGGAGTTTATTTTAATAATGATTCTGTATTTGTCAGAAAATGTCTATATAGTCCAGGTAACTATTAACAAGTGTTTTTATAGCCAGATTATTGATTATGATTATTTTAGTAGTTCATTGGTGACAATTATTCCGATGAATCGTTGAGCTGTAGTGGTCTGTACCTTGGTAAGTCTACGTTTTGGGCCGGTGATGACGTTTAGAAACATTTTTTATGTCCATTTTCAAGTTAAACTCAATGTAGATTTCCATTTAGATCTGTATTGTATATAGAGCAGTCCTTCCTATACACGTTGATCCCTGGTTGACCTGGTTCAGTCCAGTTAAATCCAGTTAAACATTGTGAGTTTTCTGTTGAAACATGACCTATTTTGAACTTTTCTACCCCTTACCTAAGCTCTATCTTAACATCTGCTTTTTCTTCCTTGCTCTGCCCTTGATTTTCTGAAAGCGTGTTTTTTTCCCTTATTGAAAATCCACGTTGACATGCAGCTTTTAGCACAAAGTGGACGACTAACATCCAAAGCAAGGTTTCTCATAATCACCGCGCGCTCTCCATAGTAAATTTTAACCACGCGGTCCTTGGCTTTCTCCTACCAAGGCCCCCCGCTCCTCCGCTGGGAGCATCCATTCACTTCCAACTTCCTGCCCTCCATTTTGGCTCAAATTGGTGCTCTATTTAGGAGATAGAGTGAAGATTTGATAAAGCCAGTGTCTCCATAGAGAGCGTTTTATAGCTGTCCTCTGCAGCTGCTTCCTCTCCGGTTTATTCACGATGCCCTCACGCTAGCTGTTTGGCTAGCTCCATACCTTTTTTATGGGCACGTTAATCTCGCTGGCGGCACAATCGTAGCATAAAAAATTATTCATCGTGGAGCATAGAGGCGCAGTTGTTGGGCTAAAGGCTTGGTTGTATTTGTGTTTTTGAAACCCCCCCTAGCAAGATCATTGTAGGTGCATAATATCATTCAAACTGAGAGGCAGTAGTGGGTAATTAACAGCTCTCAAATGGAAATGTCAAAGAGTATTTTTC
>KN473859.1:18041-35681 GCA_000787095.1 Periophthalmodon schlosseri
AATTGTACTGCTGAGAGGAAGGGGGGGATCTGGTGAATGTAAAACAGCTTGAATTCTAAAGCAAATGTTTTGTTAAAGAAGACATATTTGTTTTTGTCTGCTATATAGTTATATTCTATGACATGCGTGGATCATTATGTTGTATTCTGGACATTTGGGACCTCCTATGGATAGCTGCAGATGACTCTAGCACACTTAATTCAGGCTAAAATGGCTACGAGATGTTGCTGAATCCTCAATCCTGTATCACCGATTTAAAAAATAAAATTGACAGAGCAGTGGGCGCACGCCTGTGGTGGTGAAAATGGGGGTAGATCGGAGCAATGATGTCTTGGATACAGGAAAATAACGATTACACAAACGAGCATGAATCACTCTAAATACAACTTCAAGAGGGTAAATGAGGAAAAAAGTCGATTCTGCACAATATGCCACCTGTAAAAGTAAAATCCTGTAAAGAGTTCTGTACATTTTCGTTATGGTAAAACAGTAGCTCAGTTGGAATCCCACTCCTGGCATAAACATCATAAACATCATCACCGCCTCGCCCCAGGTGTCTGTGTACACTTGTGTGTGTGAATGGGTGAGTGGCTCCTTCATGTAATGCACTTGAGGGTTTTGAAGATAGAACATGGGACCATTTTTAAAAAAATGTTTTCTTAAGCACTAAATGCATTAGGCACAGGAGAAACAGCCATAGTCAGACTATTTTTCAAACAACAGAAGAGCTCCTGGATGACAACACCATTACCTTGAGATCTTTGATTGTTTTATTCTTCCAATTGTTTCCTTGTATCTTATTGTTAGGTTTGTGTGTTTATTATCCTCACTTATTATGGGGATCTTTTATCTTGTTTCTGATGTTATGGCTCATTTCAAGATTAGCATGTGAAATCTTCAATAATATACTTCTGCAAAGCCTTCACATACAGTTGGAACAGTACTTTGCAAAACAGGATTTGGATTTTAAGTGGATCAGAAATCAATTTGGAGCTTTAAACACCGGAGGCTCATAGTCTTGTGGATACTGCATCAGATGGACGACTCATGTCATTCAGGGACTAATGCTGGGCAGGCGTCTGGGTCCATATACAAGCTGACCATGTAGACATCTACACTACTTCATTTGAAAACAAAACAGACTCTGTGGTCCTTGTATGAGTTTGATGCCAGACACAGAGCCACTGATACATAGTCACCACTCAGCTCGTGAATGTTTTGTTGAACTGTTATAACGAGCTTCCTTTGTAGCTACAGTTTACATGAAATAATTAGATTTCTATTAGGCATTCATAAATGAAATAAAAATTAAATTAAAGAGAGGGTACTATGCAAAATCCAGTTTTTGGAGCTTTTTACCATGTTCTAACGCTCTCTCATCAAAAACATGCCTGAAGAAGTTTTAGATGTTATCCATGCATGTTTCAGCATTTTAGCAATCTCTCCCAGGCACTATTCAAACCCTCCCTACACTCGAAACACACCGCAAAAGAGTTTTTGCGTCTTGCGTCTGACCTAACCAGCCCACAGAGACAGTGAAGACAAACATATTCAGCTATTTTGTGCCTGAGTAGACCTGCTCGATTGGCTATAATCTTCTGTAAACTTCACCATAGAGAAACACAGAGGCAGCAGCTGCAGCTGCTCCTCTCTGCTCGCTGTCGGCCACTGAGGTGTGCGGCTCCCGCTTGCTCATGCAGTAGTTTCATTAGTGGGATGCACACTGATTATGTTGTGATAGCACTCTAAAGGGAGAGTGACTTAGAGGAGGGGGACTCAGAGTGTCAAAAACAAAAGTGAAACTTATTAAACATGTTAATTTGCTGTTTTCAGCAAATATAGCATTTTCAAAACAATAAAAAGTAACATGGTGATTTGAATATGTTATGTGTTAGTAGTTAATACCTCATAGAAGTAAAATACCCCCTCTTAATGTTTGTAGTCCTATAGTTCACATGAAATTAGACTACTAACAGTTAATTGCCAGCTATTTTTATTCATAAGATCAATCTTGCATGTCTAACTGTTTAATCTGTACTTAAACATAAATGAGCGTATATTTGGTTGTTAAGGCGAATTGCAAGTTTAGTGGTCCGTAAAAGTAGTCCTTGGTGTGAAAAAGTACAAGTGGGGAGATAATGAATAAGGCAACCAAATTTGTGTCGGCCAAAAAACAGCAATGGAGTGAAACTCATTTGCTTTTGTTGCTTTAAATACCACTGTATGTCAGCAGAGCTACTGGCAACTTAAAGGCACTGTACCTGAGTTTTTTCTTAAAAATGCAAAAAACAGAACTTGTTAAAGCTACAGTAAATTTTGCCATTTTTTTTTTCCCATTGTGGATGCTTTTATTGCAAAAACATACAAAAAACGTGTGTTCTTACTGTGAGCAGGCTTGCATCTCCACAAACCTGACTCTTGTTTGGCCTGAAGGAGGGCCTGGTTCGGCTTGTTTCCATGGAAATTTTATAAAACTTATCTATCTCCATGGAGAATGTTCTGAAGCATAATTTTAACATTCCATTTCTATATCAGGCAGGTGGCTCACTTTATCACTTAATCACTTTAATCTTTAAATGGTTTGCAGTGGTCCAAAGTTATCCCTCACTTACCTTATACATTCAGAACATCCTAATTATTCACCATGATGAGTTTATAGCACAAGTCTCAGAGACCAGAGCAGAGTTTTGCCAACAACAATTAGCATGCTAATGTGCACTTCCTGTTTATCAGACAGTAAAATGCTTTCGACCTCAAGAACTGCTTATACAATATGTCTGTAGGGGGGCTCAAATACATGGGAAAAGTCAAGTACAAGCTCTTTAAAATACTACAGAAAGTTACTGACACGAAATCCTTTCCCAAAAGAAAATAGGAAATAGTTATAATAGACTGTGTGTGCATGTCTTCCTAACAAACTATTTACAAAGCCGCTTCCTTCCACGGCGGATGTGTGAAGACGGCAGTAACTCAACAACATGTTTGCTCGTGGTCTCGCCTCGGCATACCAGACGCGGAGAAAAATAGAGCTGTTTAGCACACGGCAGGTCCATCAATCAGGAGCGACGTCTGGGGAGAGGGAAGGCACAGATGGGAGCAAACATACAAACTTTCTCAGGCAGGAGGAGCTGAGAGGTCGGGAGGAATTAGTTACATTTCTACAAAGGCTACACAGGATCACATGGGACTTAGTGTTTAGAATGAACCAACGCTTAAACAGAGTAGGTAAAGTAGCCAAAAATTGTACACAAGTAAGAGTAATGTTACTTCAAATTAAGATTGCTCAAGTAGAAGTACAAAGTAGTGGTCCAAGATATTACTCAAGAAAGAGTAAAAAAATGTTTGGGAAAAGTACTACTCAAGTAAGAATAACTTAAGGAGTAACTGTCGGGACGTAACATCTGATTTATAAATTAAAGTTAATTTAATTTGAAAAACATAACATTAAATAATGCACGAAAGGTATTTTCAAAGGATAGACAAACATTTGAAAAATCTGAAAGAGCGGCGCAAGAAACACAAATGTTCAAATCATTTCATATTGTCAACATAAAGCTTTTGTCACTTATAGACTTACTCACAGTGGGAAGACGAACCAAAACTTTTACTCAAGTAAGAGTACTGTTACTTTAATAAAATATTACTCAAGTAGTATTAAAAGTATGCTGTTAGAAAAGTACTCTGAAAAGTACAAGTTACTCAAGTAAACTTAACTGAGTACTACCCATCTACGTGGTTAAAGAACACAAGTTTTAATTCTCCTTTAAACATGTTTTGGTCACCTTGGGATACGTATTTCGTATTAAAAAAGAAAAAAAAAACAACTTAAAATAATACATTTGGAAAACACATTTGTAAACTACACCTCCGTTTCCAATTAATCATTTAGGAGTTGTAGCTCACTCTGCTGTCAGCAACTGGAAAGAACAATCAGAAAGTAAACAATTAAAGTCCGTATCCCCCTGTGAATGCTATGCTAATAGAGCCATGTGTTTGTTGTGAACATAATTTGACGGCAGAATGAGTCCGCTGATGGTTTATGTGCTATAAAACTACATAGTAGAAGTAGTGGAGTTTTACCTATGACGCAACACAACGGGCAAAATGCAAATGGAGCTTTTTTGAGTGCTCAAAGAAGATGGCTTTGGATGAATGGATTAATGAAATAAGCATGTGTGAAGCAAAAAATACAACTCCAGGTATGTATTCGATGAGGGGCAACAATACAACATGGTTAAAAGCTCAAAAAAGTAAATTTTGCGTAATATAATATGTGGTCTGTAAGTGGAAAAACAAACACAGCGAGGGAGAGAGAAAGTGAATAGTCATTTTTTAATATTAGTTTTAAACATTTCAATATTTATGCAAAGAAACAACAACACCACAGAATGTTACAATAAAAGGCGAGTAAATGAGAGGCTTAGGGTCATTTATTCAATACAAAATTCTCAATATGTATTATTTTACCCCGGCATCGCGCCCATAAAATAGCTATTAGCATAAATCATTCTTTTTGGGACTGTCCTTTGGTTTTGTTTTGGGTTTTTTTTCTAATATAGAGAAAAGTGTCGGGACAAAACGCCTTATCTGAGAAAAAATGTATAGGTTTTTCGTACAAATATTGTAAGTGTTGTGCGATTGTAATTCAATTTGTGATTTATGTTTAAAAAGTAGGTTTCAGTTCAGAGTGTACATTGTAAACAACTCCAGGAGCTTTAACATTTGAGGAAAGAAAAAAACTGAAATATGAAGTGATAAACCAATCCAAGAATCCCATGCATCGCAGAACATGTTTGTAGAGGCCTAAACTACAGGTTGTGATAGTGCTCTGAAGGGAGGAGTGATTTAGCATGGAGAGGAAAGGGAGGGGGCATCAAAAACAAAAATGAAGGATATTAAACATGTTGACACATTGTTTTCCACGAATATAACATTTTGAAAATAATAAAAGGTAACATGGTGATCTATTAGCAATTACCTCACGTATAACTTCTAAATTCTTTAAAGCAGACCTATTATGCAAAACCAACTTTTCAGAGGTTTTAACCATGTTGTTGTTGTTTCCCCTTCTCATTTACCCTCTCGGAATTTGTTTTTGGAGTGATTTGCGCATGTTTGAGCGATCTTTAATCACTTATTTTCAAGACGACATATTGCCGATCAATCCCCATTTTCACCGCCACCAGCACTTACTTACTTTGTTCTTCAGTTTTATTTCCTTAATCGATGATACGTATAGGATTTGGCAGCATGTAGTCATTTTGTTACAAAAGAAAAAAAAAAAATCCGCTACTTGCTAGTGTGATCTGCAGCTATTCATAGGAGGAACCGACAGCTACACGGCTCTTTCATGTGATGATGTTAGTGACGTCAGCTCCCATTGGACACCACAGTTTTCTAACACAGAAGTCAGCAGATGTTTTTCTTTTTAAGTTGTTTTAGATGAGCACTGTGAGTTAACAGGTGTAAATTAAAACATCATGTTCCACAGGTGTCATAGATTATACCTATAGTATATAGCAGACGCAAACACAATGTCTTCTTTAAATGATCTATGTAACATCGCAATCTCAGAAATTATTCAGTTCCACATTCGGGCAGAAGGGGCATCATTACTAACCTGTATTGACATTATAGTCTTTCTATCCAGCAGTCCACACAAAACAATAACATTACCAAAGAGACAAGCTAGTTCCTCATTGCACCTTTAACAGCACGTACACCAGGCAAATGAGGTCTTTGGTCAAACTGCTGACAGGAGACACCATCCCACATGTAGCAGAATGATATTACAAATGTATGCAGGTCACGTCAAAGGAAATGTGCCCAGGTAATGAGCATAACAGCTCTGCTCACGTCAACATTAATGTGCGAGGCGTGTGTAATTACATCCGGAGGTCTGATGTATGGAGATTGCACATTTATGAGTCCTTTTAAGAGACGGAGAAGCCTGGGATTTTACAGCAGTTAATGTGTTGAAAAGGCTAGTATTTGGCATATACTGACGGCAAACAGTGTGCATGCATTCTGGGCGATGTGCACTGTGATAATGCTTTGGAGAAGGCGTTCTGCTTAGTCTCAAGCTAATTTTGAAAAATATTTCGGCAAAAAGAGACTTTTTACAATATTTTGAGAACTTATTCACCGCCTTCACTAAATATGCTATAATTTAACTATTTATTTAAGAGGTAGTTCATTCACCACTTTTGGAATTAAACTCAAACTAAAAGCGGGCCTTAACCAGGACTTGAACAGGGCCAAACCAATTTGACAACAGGACTAAAACGGGTTGAAACCAGAACCAAACCAGGACATGAGTCAACACACAGTTGCAGTTCAATCGTCAAAGGTCTATCTAATGTATAAGCCTTCTTAGGCCAGTCACATAACACAGTTAACACAGCATGGTGGACCAGTTGCTAGAAGTCTTGCCTCACAACAAGAAGGTCCCGGGTTTCATTCTCTGTATAGTTGGGGCCTTTTAACCCAACACATACACAATAGGTTAGTCCTACAGATGTGCTGATCAAGATTATGGATCAGGATATAGTATGTGTAATCTGCCTTAAATATCTGTTTGAAGGGAGAAACAAACTCACCTAGTTGTTAACTGTAAGAAGTATCTGTAACAACAAAACTGAAGAAGCTACTTGAATGAGTGGCAAAACATATTCACTCTTGAGAGCTTATGTTCACTTGACAGAATTCAGTCTATTGCTATGGCTCAAGATTTGGAGAAGGATCCTCGGGCGCTGCACTGCGTTTGTCCACTGCCCCTGAAAGGTGGGCAACCATAGGCACAGGTGCTAGGATGTGGTAAATAAAATAAGACAAACAATTAAAGGCCTGATTTTTACTGTCCTATGTGTTATTCCTCACCTACCTTTTGCATTCCAAGCATCCAAATTGTTCACCGCGGTGAGTTTATAAGCTCTTTTCACAACTCCCAGAGACCAGAGGGGAGTTTTGCCATGACAATAAACCTAGCAACGCAGACGTCCTGATTATCAGCCAGTAAAATGCTTTGGAATTAAATGCAAATTAAATGACAGCACGTTACTTTGACCTCAAGAGCTGGTTATACAATATATCTGTTCTGGGGCAAGACAAGTTTTGCGCAGATACTTGGGAATAAATCAGGTACAGGCCCTTTTCGATAATTAATTATAATCCCCAAATTTACCCGTCACTCGCCAATCCATATACGAAGTTTATGTTAAGAAGATGAACGTGGAATCCAAGAGTTGACTTACATAACACCAATATATTTTTATAGCAATTCAATGATTTTGCAGTTAGCACTCTGCAGAATACAAAAAACAATTAAAACATGGCCCGAG
The DNA here is from genome assembly GCA_000787095.1 of Periophthalmodon schlosseri. Classification (NCBI taxonomy): domain Eukaryota; kingdom Metazoa; phylum Chordata; class Actinopteri; order Gobiiformes; family Gobiidae; genus Periophthalmodon; species Periophthalmodon schlosseri. The sequence continues at coordinate 25,382 of KN473859.1, forward strand.
GAGAGGCTGATATCAAATTACACAACAACAACAATTGTCCAATTAACAACGGGGACATATGTTTATAGTTATATTGAATCGTAAGGTTAGAAATTGGAGTTATGTATTTTGTTTCGCTTATGTAAGAACAAGCGCGCGTCTGCTCCTCCCCGGGACAAACAGTATCGAGCGGCTGCTACGTGGCGTCTGGAGCCAGCGCAATTGAAATATTACTGCTGATCAATAAGGTGTGGAGCTTGCATGCAGTTCACTGTGCCTTGTTACAGAGCGACCTATGACGAGTCCGAGACTACACACTGGATTTAAAAGTAAACTCGGAGAAAAAGAAAACTGGATAAGTTAAAAGTCAAACTAAACACTGGTGTTTTAATAACATCGTCTGCTGTTCCTTCTATTGTTCATTTTTTGGCCATTTTAGTGCAAACTAGGCAAGCTTTCTGGTCAAAAACGCCTAAATCTAAGTTTGTGTTGCCTTCAGTGGCCGCTGCAATTTCAACTACTATGTGACATCACACAAGACTGCCCTGATTAGCTAGATGCTTATAATTAGAAACACTTGGCTGAAGGGGCGGAGTTTGAAGCGTGGATACCGGTTAGACCAATCACACTGATCCTTATACCTCCAGACCCTTACCCCAACCCTGCTCCCCCTCCCCACTCTTTTCTTTAGGTTTACCTGCTCTATTTGAAATGTGGTTGTGGCAGAAGTTTAGGTGTTTTGTTCCACTTTAGTTGCGTGTTTTTGGTGATATTTGGGGGTAACATTTCAGGCACTTTTCACTTTTGAAAGAATGTTTTGCCTGGAATGTTCCATTGTTACTCCACGATAGAGTATCCCTGCACTCTGGTATAAAAAGGTAGTACAATCACAACAGAGCCTGGGTTGCCAGTAAGGCTGGGTATCATTAAGCTTTTGCCGATACGATACATACTTCAATACATAGGCCACGATACGATACATATCTCAATACAGTACTTTCTCGATTCGATACCCTACGATACGATATATTTCAAATTGATTCCATACAATTCAGTGAAAAATATAGTCTTTCGTGACCCTTAATGATCAGCCTCATGTTCACAAAAAACATTAATGGTGTATTTATCATCCGTTTGCTGAAGATGAATGAACATAACCAAGTGCATTTTGTTTAGTGCATGTGACTAACTAGAAGAACACATCAAACTGTTTCATTGGTCAATATTATTCATCCACAGCTTATACAAGCTCCACATTTACATGTACATAGGGACGTGTGCAGTTTAACTGCTCTAAAGGATCACAACATATCTACTAAAGCACAACTGTGATACTAAAAGTTTTTGTTAAACCACTACCCGTGCAAACTTAATATGAAATACACCTATTTTAATAATCAAAACAGTGAATCTATGTATTGTATAAACAAGTTTCTTTCCTCTAAACAAGCCACACAGTTGTAGTGCTGTGACAGAATAATTTGGTAAAATATACAAAAAATATATCGATACAGCAGCCCACGATATCGATACGGTATCATTAAATTAAACGATACAATATATCAATATTTTTGCACACCCTTAGTTGCCAGTGCCTTAACCTGCATATAGAGGACACATATAAGTTTTACCTCATGTGAAAGCTCAAAAGTGATGACTGGACCCTAGATGCCCCACCTGTGCCCTGATCCTGTTCTGTGGACCCGGATTGGCTGGATGACCAATACCAATACTACCCTCACCTGGATGAGCTTCCCCTCTGTCTCTTAGTTGAGTGGGCTCTGGCCCTACAGACTGGAACTCTATCTGCAAATGGATGTGCATTAGTCCTGGACACATCTGCAGCCGGCCCGTCCTGGTTTAGTCCTGGTTTTAGTCCTGGTTTAGTCCTGGTTTAGTCCATGGGAGTGGATCTCTCCTTCACTGTGGTTCTCCTCGAGGTTTCTCTTCTTCCCATTGTTTTTTTTTTTTTGACTCTTTCCTTGCCAAGAAGGAGGGTCTAAGGACAGGGGCTGTTCTGGGACAGGTTCTCCATTTGCTTGTTTTCTATGAATGTTGGTTAATCTGTCCGTTACTGACCAACGTCTGTTTCACCGTTTGATTTTCTAACTTTCTGTTGTTTAAATCAGTGATCTTGTTAGGCCCTAAGAGGCAACTGCTGCTGGGATTTCGGGCTTTACAAAGATAAATTGAATTGTAATTCCTCCAGAATTCACTCGCTGATTAATGATGGCTACAGGTGCTAGGTTTTAGGTTGCAAAGATTCTGATTTTAGTTTCACTTGACCACTTTCTCTTCAATTAATTTAACACATAAATCCAAACATTGAAACATTGTGGTCTTACTCCATCAAAGTCCATTTTGAAGCCTCTCCAGGGCCTATAACCCCTGTCACACGCGGTCCTCTCCACGTGCTGCTGCTGGTAATGAACCGGCTCTGCTTTTCTACCCAGGGAAAATCATTGCAATTTCCCCCCGCCACGGAGAATACAAGTGATGTAATTCAGTTCCCGTTTTTCCCAATCTTTTTTGTGGCGTCTCCATACAATAACCCCAGCCCTGCTCGTAATTATGGCAACAATGATGCAACCCACTGTACAGGCAGCAGGGATACGCCAGCTTAATGCGCCTCTCCATGGCTAGCTGCGGATTTGAGGGAGAGAAGGCAGAAAACATGCTGTTCTGAACATGTAAAGTTAGACGATGGTGCTGGCAGGGTTCAAAACCGTTGCTGTCTGTAGACGGAGAGTTTTCCTGCAAGAGGAGAAATAAATGCTCCTACATTCAGTTGTTTTGCCCTCGGGAATAAGTTTAACTGAGTGGTAACAGTGCAGAGGTGGGTAGGGACAAGATATTTCTACTCAACTTGGGGTATATAATGTGCAGAGGTGGGTAACAATGATTTTTCAGGAAGAAAAAAATTGTATTTAGGGAAAATGCTATCCACTGGACTAAGTGAGTAAAACGGTTTGGTTTTTACATCTGAAAGTTACCAAATAGCTAGATTACTTGGGGAACCTAAAAAAAACCCAACATTAAACAGGGATGGGTGATATGCTAAAAATATATAAATTTAAATTTTTATTACGGTTCATGCAGTTAGTATCTTTTATTCTGCCATTAAGAGGTAACTCAAGCCATCTTTTCCTTCTGAGAGTTCATACTTCACTGTGACTGGTTGTATCCACCTGTCACTCACTTAGAGCACGACCGGAGGAAACCCGCCCAGACACAGGAAGACATGCAAACTCTGAACATAAAGGCCCGTTCAAAGGCGTTGAACCTGGAACATGTGAGGCAAGAGAGTGCTAACCATTCAGCCACAGCGCCACCTTTTTTTAAGTTAAAGTAGCTGTACCTGATTTTTATTTTCTTAAAAATGTGAAAAAAACAACCTAGTATGTTTTAACTGTTTTGCAGTGGTCCAAAGTTATTGCTCACGTAAATAATTTATAGATTATAAGCACTTCTCATAACTTTATAATTAAATGCAGACAGTACACAGCAAACTTATTTTGACCTCAAGAGCTACTTATACAATTTTGCTCAAATTCACGGCACAGGCCCTTCAAGGTGATACGGGGTAAGTAAAAAGAGAGCACTCAAGTCTCAAATTGTATTTATTTTATTTATCTTTATTTCTACAGGGAGAGCCCAATGAGAGCACCAGACTCTCCTTTTCATGGGTGCTCTGTTAAAATACAGAAAAATACAAACAAAAAACAAGCAAAATAAATAAGTACATAAGTCCATTTAAAACATTAAAAACAGGAGCAGGTGTGATTATAAATGTTTATAACCAGATTATTAAAGTGCATTCGTGGCACCAGTGTATCCAGTTTTGTATGTCCTTGAAATATTTTCCATTTTTGGGAAGCAAAAAATACAAAAGCTTTTTTTTCCCATTTCAGTTCTAGTGCGGCCAGTTTCAGACTTATACAATCATGATCTTGTATTAAAAGTTCCCGTATCAAAGTTCAACAAACAAGTGAGATATTCAGGCAGCCTATGGAGTAGTCCTTTATAAATACGTTTTATACTGTGTTGTTTTCTTCTGACAGACAGCGATGGCCAACCTACTTTTTCATAGAACAATACAAGATTACTCAAGCATGCATGAATCACTCAAAACAGTATTTTGCACAACGTCTCATTTAGGACACCTATCCCATTACTTTGTGGTAAGTAGTATCAATACTTTTTACTCTGTATCAGTTCTTGAACACGTTCTGTGTAGTACCAACCTGTCCACCACTTCCATCGCACTGACCGTGTTTCATTTTATCGCTGTAGTCACACTCTTTGGATCAACTCGACAACCTGGTGCCATTTCACAGGCACGATTACAATACAGAAGAGCCACATGTGCCCAGCCTCCTCACTTCCTTCCTCACTCATATTGTTCAGTGCTCCAAACTGAAAGGATTCCGAGATGTTCCCTACTTGCGGCCGTTGGCAGGGACCAGTTGCTTCCTGTTTTGCATTACCGCCTCTCGGAATCCTCATTACCGCCTCTCCCTCTCCGCTCTTGTCCTCTTGGCCACGCTGACGACCCAACGCAGTCGTTTTCCAGGAATACCGAGTCGTTCATGACAAGATGATTAGGCACAAGAGTGAACGCTTGGATTGGGTTTGAGGCAGAAGCAGCAGTGCCCAGTTTTCAATTGCTTGGTTTCGGCAGTCTCTCTCTCACAGCTCAATCCGTGTCCAAGTCATGATCACACATTTGGTTGGTTTGGAGGCCCATCGCAAAATACCAAAGGACAATTCTAGCATCTACAACCATAAAACCTTTTTTTTCTGCACTATGTAGCTTTTCTGGTTGCGGGTCCACCACCAGTTTGTATCCCTGGAGACTGTATGGTTTTGCCTGTTTTACAATATGGCATTAAATGTATTCTCTATAGCATGTTGTTCATTACAGCCTTTTTATTTCTCAAAAGTACCTTGAAAAACATGCATTTTTGCTGTGAGTGCACTCACTTCTCCACAGATCTGACCATGTAACTTGGCTTGGTTGCGTCACCTGGAGCTAGATATGTTTAATGTAGGGATGGGGGCAAGATCTCGCGAGACAATCGAGCCATCGATTTGTGCACGCGAGAAAACGATTTTGTGAGATTGTTTTTCCATGTGTTTACATTGGGATTGGACAGACAGGGTCAAGCACTAAGGAGTCATACCTCCTTGAGAAGTTGTAGTTCTAAAAGGCAGTGCTACAGTGACAGCAAAAATATTAAAATTAATACAAAAATTGCTTGGCCAAAATTGTGAACTGGTTTGCACAGCTTTTTTTTTTATTACAAATGATGTCAAAATCTCATCTTACCCAGTGTCGTGTATTGTCCTGCCCCTAGTTTATTGTTATACAGTGGCTCTGCAAAGACTTAACCTCCACTGAAGTTATGCGGTTTACCTTTAAAGATAGGGAATGTACATTTTTTTCATTTTCTTCTTTTTTTTTTTTTTCTTTATAAACATGATCTCACAGAAACAAGGTGGGTACAAGGATGTTTGATTTTACAATTGTAATGCTGACTTATCTTAATTACAAAAACATTGGACAGGACAGCCAAGCAGTGTATGTTTTCAATTGGTATTTGGTTCTCAAATCAAGTGAATTCTGGAGGTTCTGAGGTTTCACATGAGGCATGGCCTGTCCATATACTGAGAATGACAAAAACCTGCATGTGTCCTCTATCTGGCAACCCAGGTTCAGTTGTGATTCTAGTAGCTTTTTTAAGAGTAGGAGACACACAGTTCTTTTAAAATGCACTTTCGGTTTTATCTCTACATGACCAACTTTTTGATCCTGACTCACTATTTGGGAAACTCATTCAGTTCTGTAGTGTTTGCCTGTAACTGTTATTCCAACTCCCCACCTGTGTTTAAGCCCATCTCGTTTCATGCTCCAACCTTCTCTTCACTCTGTTTTTCTGGACTTTCTGACTGATGACTGCATGCCAAAAACCCACCATCGATCTTTTCTTCCTTTTCCTTCCCCAAATGCTCCAGCGCCACGCCTCCACACCGCCAGCAGCATGCCAATTCTGCAGCTCTTGTCTTTTTCAATCAACGCTCCAGTCCGTAACCCGCTTGGCACAAATTGGACGAGAGCCAGCGGAGATTTTATTCCTCGTGGCGGTGCCTGGAGCTTGGCGTTGCACCTCCACAACTGTCAGTCAGAGAAGGCAGAACACAGAAGCACGGAATTGTATTTGCTTTCAACTCAGTGTGTCTGTCTTTCCTGCGAACGACAGTTTTTGAAGCCTGTTCCCAGCTTGCGCCACTACTACGGCAAGTCCCACCGTGTGCCAGGCTGCCAGCGCTCGCAATGTTTCACTCTACTTTTGGTTTTATTGCGATGGTTATTATCTGGGAGTTCACAGAGTAGAGTTTGGCGTCAATTAATATATGTGCTAATTTCTAATTGCACAGGGTGACTATAAACTGATGTAATTTGCATGGGGTAGTATTTCAGAAAATGTGATTAACAGAAACCAAAATGTTCCCAAAAAGTTTGGCTGCGAACTTCAGGCAATTTCAACATTTTTGAAAGAGTTTGTGCTGTGAAATGAAATCTGTATTTATTAACTTTGAAGCGGGGGATGTCACTCTGAACAGTGTCATTTTATGCAAGAACTGTAGCTTAAAGTTGCTTTTAAAGCAAACCTATTCTGCACAATTAACTTTTCAGAGCTTTTAACCATGTTATAGCTGTTTCCCCTTCTCATTGACCCTCTCAAAGTTGTTTTTGGAGTGATTTGTGCATGTTTGAGCAATCTTTAATCGCTTATTTTTAAGACGCCATATTACTGATCAATCCCCGTTTTCACCACCGCCAGCTTACACTCACTGCTGTCTACTTCTTTCTTCAATTTTATTTTCTTAATCAATGATACGTGTAGGATTCGGCAGCGTCGCATAGTCATTTTGGTACAAATGTAAAAAAAAGAAACAACTACTCACTATCATGATCTGCAGCTATCCATAGGAGGAGCCGACAGCTACACGGCTCTTTGTTGTGATGATGTTTACGGCGACGTCAGCTCCCATTGGGCACCACAGTTTTCTAACACAGAAGTCAGCAGTTTTAGATGAATGTTGCATTTGCACAGTTAACAGATTCAAACAGATAGTGTTTTTGTATTATTTCTCACAAGACATCCTCCTAACATTAAAAAAGGTATACTGTAAATTGCATAAGAAGTTGATAAGTGCAACGCAATACAAAATAAGTTGGATCGAACAGAACAAGGCAACTTAGAATAAAATACACAAGTCTAGTTCCATAGACCACTTTCTCTCAGCTGTCTCCGCTGGCGCCTGTGTCCAAATAGCAACTGGCTGATTTTCGAAAGATCAAAACCAGAATGATTCATCTGAAAACGCTTTGACATTACACCGCCGTGGGGGTTTGAGAGAGAAGGAACAACCTGAAATTTATCACAATTTGGTCAAAAAACATCCTCCCTGACTGTTCCGATCTCCGTGCGTAATTCCAGTCAGCCCGTCCTCTGCCCCCCGGGAACGCCGAGCACATTTACTTTTATCAGCAAACCACTGTGTTCCTTTTCATTGTGGCTGACATTTCCAAAAAGCTATCTGGCTCACAGTTCAAAGTTCGTCTATCAGGAGCTGGCCCGAGCGCGTCAGATTAGGTGGCGATTTGTGTAAAATGTCATCGGGCGCGCTAGCTAACATTTGTACACGTGAGGGACTGTGGGAGCTTACAGGTGCAGAGGATTGTGGGTAAAACAGTGGAATGATGGCGGCATGACAGTGTTGGTGAGACGGAAAGGGCAAAACGCGCTGAGAATATTAACGAGACTATCTGTGATCAAAGGGCAATGCTGACACTAGAAATGAAAGAGAATCTCGATGCGTGAAAATGTAATGACATTTGAAATTGTGATTTTTTTAAATGAATTAAATGGTTTAGGAAAAACTTAAAGAGGGGGTATTTCACTTCTATAAAGTAAATAACTGCTTCCACGTGACATATTTAGATCACCATGTTACCTTTTATTGTTTTGAAAATGCTATATTTGCTGAAAACAACGTATTAACATGGTTTATGAGTTTCACTTTAGTTTTTGACGCTCTGAATCTCCTTTCCCTTTGCTCCCCGTGTTAAGTCACTCCCCCTTCAGAGCTCTATTACAACACAATCTTCGTGCATCCCGCTAATGAAACGACTACACAAAGCATCAGGTTTGCCAAGTTGCTCTGTACAGTTTTGTATCATGCTTTTTTATATTTATAGAGAATTGTCGTGACTTGTGGGCGGAGCATTGCACATAATTTTACAGCTAACAAAATGGTTTGAAAAACGGGTTTAAATAGAGCCTGCGAGAGATCACTGAATTACTGAAACGTGCAGGGATGACATCTACAACCTCTTCAGGCATGTTTTTAATGAGGGACCAACCTTATAACATGGTAGAAAGCTCTAAAAATTCAGGTTTCAAACAGGGTAAAATTTAAATAATAATGTATGTGTATGGAAAGTAAAGCTACACACTATGTAACTTGTTGGGGGTCTGCCACCTGCTTGTCTCCATGGAGATGTTATTGCTTTGCATGAAAAGTCCCATAGCATTAAACCTATCTATCTTGCATTTACTAATTTACACGTGTATTTATGCACAAAAACATGACCAATAACATGACCTACAAAACGTGGTCTATAACTTGGCCCGCTGGAGTTACCTGCCTGTTTCCATGGGGATATACATGTTTAACACTGTACTGTGCAACATTCCAGGCAAAGAAATAACATGTAGATGCGTTTGTGGTTTATCTTTCACTACAAATGTTACACAGTGCATCTTTAACCCTTTATAACCTGCCATAGAACAAGCATTATTTTACATTTTTGCAAGCTGTAGTGTAATTTTAGGACTATTAAGTTGTGTTATACACTTATATAATCCTTGCACTTCAAATTCCATCAATATCTTACAAATAAGACCATATTGAATATTTAAAATAACTAAAATGCCCAGTAAATCACAATAAAAGAGGAAAAAAACATTCATATTTTTTACATATTTTTCCCAAATGCTGAAATTCCAGTACTTTCCCTCAAAACTGAAAAAAAAGTCACATACTGATTTTAGCACAATTACTACAGCCTGCTACCCCACTTAGGAGTGAGGCAGTTGTATCAATGCTAAAATGGTTGTTAGCTAGCATTAAAGATACCTAGAAAAACATGAGAGACCAGCGTGGAGTTTTGCTGTCACAATAAAGCTAGTTACAACTACCATGCTAACTGCACACTTCCTGTTTATCGCATAATGAAACGCCTTACAATTAGATGCAGACGGATGTTTTTGTGTGTGTGATTATCTTGTCTCATGCGCCTGTTAATTGTCTTCTGCATCACTAAATAAAAAAAGGATGAAGGGTGGGTCAAATGCAGAGGACAAATTTCCCTATACAGACAGGGGACAAAAAAGCATGCCTTAAAAGTTAAAGTAACAAGATCTCAAAGGAGACAGCAGGTGGCCTACCATTCACCACAAAGTTCCACAGTGCATCTTTAATTATGAGAGTACAGACTCATGTTAAAGTTTATTTTGTAGCTTAACCAAACTAATTAATGGTCGGCTAAGCTACTAATAAGCAGGAAGTCCTATCCATGGAGCCAGATCACACTTTGTTATCTGGGCCAAATGCGCTCCGTGGACTGCTATGATGACAGCTAATTAGGCATTAACTTCACAGACAGACTTTCAGACCCTCCATTTTCTAATTTAATACTTCAAACTTGTCTCTGCGGGGTGGGGACCTCAGCTTAGTTAACTGGCTTTTATCGTGGAAACTCCAGCATAGTCACAGATACGTCCTTCATTAGGAAGAACAGTTATCTTTAATTATATAGGATTGGAATCGTGCTATTCTTTCCGTAGTTTGTATAGGGAAAGTAGACAAAAAGTACTACAACATACTGTGAAGTCATGATGATTCAGTAAGAAAATTGGTGTATTTTTGTCCATGTTATGTCATCAAATGTAGGCTATATTGATATCCCTTATTCCAGTCTTTTCAGGTTAAAAGGACCTGATTTTTTCCCATATTTGAGCAAAATTACTGTCTTGCCCCTGTACAGATATATTGTGTAAACAGCTCTTGAGGTCAAAATAAGCCGTGTATTATCTGCATCTAGATATAAAGAGTTATATTGTCCGGGGATCAGGAAGTGCGTGTTTAGCATGCTAGTTTTTGCTAGCTTAACTATGAAGACAAAACTCCACTCTGTTCTCAGAGTTGTGAAAAGCACTTAGGATGCTCAGAGAATGTCTCAGACAGTGGG
>KN473860.1:4243-15771 GCA_000787095.1 Periophthalmodon schlosseri
CGTCAGACTCTACCATCATCAACGCAAGATCTTGGTGAAAAATTAATGCAACACTGGATGGAAAATAAATCTGTGACACTGCAGAAGCATCGAAACAACGCCACAGCGAATGCCGTAATCAAAGCTAAAGGCGTCCAACGAAATATTAGAGTTTGTGACCTTTTTTTTGGTGGCGTCTTTTTTTTTGGCCAGGCAGTGTACTTGGCCTAGTGGTTCCACCTACTTGTGTCCATGGAGATATACCATACTGTGGAACATTGCTGGGTTACAGATGGCATCACAACAGTTTAGGCCAATAATATTTATTACGTATGGGGCCAACAAAAATAATATTGTTAAAATGGAAATTTCTGTTGTTATGTAGCAAGTTACAGGGTCCAGAACATGCTAATATAAAACAACATTTGAGTTTGCCTTTTGGTGCAATGTAATAGGAAAACCTGGTTCTATCTGAGATAACATTATCAAACTGTAGAGTCTGAAAACCACCAGTAACATTGCTAATCAACATAACTGTTACCATTTACAGAGACAGAAATCATAACTGGGGAATATTTAGCTGTCCAAAAAGTCCAAAAACATTTTTTGAGATTAAAGTGTGTCCTCATTTTGTGCTGAAATTATGATTAAAAAGAAAATAAATTGTCCCTGAACTGTATTTTGTCCCTCATTAGCATTGCCCTCTGCCATCCTCATCAGCTCTCAGCGCACACAAAACCACTTTGTCGTTTAATAAAAACACAGAAATCACATTAGTCTCCGTGTTGTGACGTAATTGGATTTAAGCGTTCCGCATCGCTGTCAGGGGCTTCAGAAGAGGAGGCCGGATTTGTCAGAGACCGACGATGGAATCTGGTCTGGTCCAAACACACCTGCCGTTTCCATGGAGACGACAAGTCCCGAAAAGTCACCTCCAGACCCTGTTTAGTGTCTGTCTCCAAAAGCACTCAACAGGTAAAGGTTAAAGCAGGTTTTAAAAGGCTATTAACGGCTTTTGTTTTTGCTCCGCTACGAGACAAGAGGAGTAACCACATCGCACCAACAGCCTGAACAGAAGTAGACTTGTTTGTAAAAGTGGATGCTGTGAATGGTGGGGCATGTTAAACAGACAATAATGTATTTTTTTAAAGGAGGAATTCATATTATTAGGAAAATCTCACAATTCAAAATGTATATTACGGTTAAGCACTGCCATAGGCCACATATCAGTGGGTTTCAGATTCTACAATGTGATGATGTCATTCTACCAGATGGAGGGGCAAGAGACAGATTTTCCTATTGATTACATTGGACTTTGCCATGAAATATCTAAAAGGTGAACTCAAAAATGTTAAACCTGATGATTTCTCTTAGTGACTAGACCCAATAAGTCACTGTATTACAACATAAATCAGCATTTTAACAATAGTAACTTAAGCTGCCCCAATATACTGTATATATAAATGGACATAGCTAACCTGCTAGCCGCCGTGTTCCAAATAGGAAGCGATCATGGGCGCACTTCCGGCTCCATCGACTCTGGCTCCAATTCACTTTACATTAGAAAACTGTTGCCTCTCTCATCGTAAATGCTGCTGTCAGGAATGAACATATGAACATTAATAGAGACAAATCAGCGGCTTTCTTTCCCTGAGGTCGCTCCCGTTAGCATTAGCAACAGGTTTGACTTACAGCGTTGCTAAGCAGCTGCCCCCTGCCAGACCAGTGGTGCGGGCGGAAAAGGGCGTTGCCTTAAACAGAATGGCTCTTTGGCTCCAAATTCACCCCTGTAACTGGAGCCAAACGCTATAAGTGACGACACACTCACTTAGTCCACTTCTTTATAGAGACCCCCCCATCTGTATTAAATATTATTGGCGAATAGAATGTTGTGAGGTCATCTAAAACGTCAGATTTTGTGGGAAACTATTTGTATTTATATTGGAAAACTGACCTCTATAATTTGGCCACAACATTTCTTTGTTTTGATGTTATACAAGACAAGACGTTACAGACATGTCACAGACCACATTATGCACAATTGTAGCCTATAGAAAATCGTTTCATCACGGTTCATGAAAACATATTGCCTTGACTAGTCATCTGCTTCTTCTGAAAACCCGAACTTCAGTGCACTGGTTAAATCTACCTTCCGCTTACTCAAAGTATTACTGAGGTTGACCAATAGGAGGCGTGGGAAAAAAATGTCTTTGAGCATAGAGCATTCAAGAAGAAGATGAGTAAATCCCGATATGGCAATTTTACCAAACTAGCATTTAATCACAGCAATGTATACGATAAAAAACAAAACAAAAAATAAGAAACAACTTTTTGGACAAATACTACAGCCTATAATGTTTGTGATGATTTTCCCATATTGTCACCAAAAACGTTCAAAACTGCTGAAAGTGTGTGACTAGTGTTAGAGCACATAGGAGCCAGTGGTGTAAAGTGTTATCCTGGGAGTCAATTATCTAAACAGCCAAGCTCATTTGCCTCCAAAGACAAGGTTAATTTATCTCATTATCCTCATTTATAGAGGATCTCATTGACGTGCTGTTCACAGCTTAAATAAGTTATCACCGTGGTGCACAACATAAAAGTATCCAAAGGTGTTGTCTTCATTACAAAACACACTTTATTCTGGCCATGCATTTATAATTTCTGTGTGCTTCTTAAAGGCTACATATGAGATTGACTTGATTGGTTCCATGTTATTACAAAGGTACATTATATACATTTTTTGTTGGGGGAATGTTCCACAGTATGGCAGTAACAGTAAAAGTAATTCATAATTAACAAATAGTTTATTAAAAATGATCCAGGGTTTGTAACTGCTAATTACTCTAACCCTAACTCCCATGATTAATTACTATTATTACTATTCCAGGTTAATTAGAGGTAGTTATTATAAAGTGGCACCTATTAAATTCATCTGTCTTATATGTATTACATAACAGTTTATCTATTGCCTTGAAAAATATGCTTTCTTACTGTGAGTGGGCTTGCCTCTCCACAAACCTGACCTGTAACTGTGCTTAGTGGCGCCACCTACTTTTCTCGATGGAGAGAGTTAAGCATAACGCCTAGAAAAAGTGATAACATCTCAATGGAGACGAGCAGGTGGCTTGTTACGTAATGTATCTTTAATTTGTAATATAGACTTGATCTATAATGCATGGTGATTTTATCATTTGTTTTCCTTTCAGGGGACACCACACCACTGTCATGTTTCTCCAGATTGTAGTCCTCTTACAATAACATTTACAGACTCGAAGAAGGGGCCACTCTTCAATGAATATTCTACCATTCTTTATCAGGCAGCTTTTACATACACAGACATATTTTAAGGTCAGTTTATATGTCCTATATTACGCAAAACTGACTCACGTGAGCTTTAAGCCATGTTATAATCTTATTACCTCCTCAAAAACAGACCTAGAGTTGTGTTTTGTTTCATTCACACACACACGTTTGAGTAATACTTTATTATTAGCTACCTTTGACCTTTAGTTCAGTAGACATTGACAATACCGGGGCTGAAATTGGTTCTGGTGAAGGTGTATGGAGTTTAAAAACACAGTGGAGCACTTCCTGTATCACCGCATGACATCACAAGGTGGAACAGTGGCGGGTTTGTGTGTTAAACATGCGTGAATGAAACAAAACACAACTCCAAGCGTGTTTGTGATGAGTAAACAACATTATCACATAGATCAGAAAATCAGTGTAATATGGGCCCTTTAATCAAAGCGACTTGTCCGCCCCTCGCTCGGTTAAATGGGAGGCAGGTATTGTCCGAGCCTGAGCAGTCTGGGTTTGTTTTGGCAGGAGGGGCTGGGCTGGGGGCCAGAGCGGAGCAGAGCATCAGTCAATGTCACAGTTTAAAATCAAGGTAAAGAAGTGAAAACATGGGATCTCATCCAACTGGACTGGTTTGGAATGAACACCAATTTCAGTATACTATGTAACTTTTTCTGGTATAACATCTGCCTGTCTCCGTGGAGATGTTTTTGCTTTTCCTAGAATGTGATCAATCTCCATGTCAAGCAGGTTACGCCACCGGGTCAAGTTATAGGTCAGGTCTTTGGCGAGGCGGATAAGAGACAGATAAGTTTAATGCCATACTGTTGAACATCCCAAGCTAAATAATAACATCTCCAGCAGTTTATAAGGACAGGTTTAGGATATATATTTTGGTAATTTTATGGACAATGAAATGAAGTATAAAACCAGGAGGATGCTATAGACTCCCAGACAGCAGCAGGCACAAATATAGTGCTGACAAATGTGGTGGTTGTGGAGGGCCTATCTGCTCTCATCTGCTGCTGAGCTGCAGAAATGTGCTCTAGTGACGAAACCGTGACTGACACCGGCATCAGACTCCAAATACACAGAGGCGTGATTGAAACGTCACAGACACATCACATCTCTGAGGCTCATGCGCGACCGTCTAAACATTCCCCCTATTTCTCCAGTCTGTCAAACGATGGACAAAACAGACGTATAGGAGGAAGTGAAATATGGCTGTGTATGAAGCAAGGTTATTGCAGGATATATGAAGTCATTTGAAGACATCATTTCAAATGGTGATGGACTGTACTTGCCTGGCAAATCCAAAATGATGTCTCTGTATTTTTTATGCAGAGGGATGTCAGTCTGGTCAGCAGCCCCTGCGTCACGCTTCGAAGCAAGACCAGACACAATTGTGCAATCAGATTCTTTTTCAGTGACACGTGTGAAACCGAGGAGCTCATAATTATTTCTCTTACCTCAGATTAACAGAGTTTAGTGCTTCGCTCTTTTTCAGTCCCTTTTTTCCTGTAAGCATCTATGTTTCTTTTTGATATGGGAAAACCATGTGTGTGTCACTGATTGGCTAACCCAGTGGTTCTCCACTTGTGTCCCCCTGGGACAATCCACCATTGAAGTCGTGACCCACCAATGTACATATTCCAAAATTTTATTTCAGAAAACATAATACTGAATACTGAAATGTTATTTGAACCAACAGCTTACATGTAAAAACACAGACTAATAACAGCTGCATGAAACCACAGAATGTTTTTATTCTAATTAAACTGAATGCTCACATCAGGAACAAAAAAGTAGCCTATTAACATGCATCTAATGAGACACTTGTGGTTGTGCTTTAGATTTGACAAGTGAGTCAATATCAGGGCTGATGGCCAAAGCTACTCTCAAATCATGTTCAGTGTCCAGTCTGTTTCTTTGCTTTGACTTTACCTGCACCAATGTGGAAAAGCCACTTTCACAGAGGTAAGTGTTTGTGAACAGGGGGAGTTCTTTGACTGCCAGTGTTGTGAGAGAGGAGTATTCAGGCATCGCGTATTTACACCAGAAAAGAGTGACCCTAACCTCACTGAACTTTTTCACAGAGTCTGGTCACATGACAGTTCAATCAGCAGGCTCTCCTTGTTGCTTGGCTGTCCATTTCAGTTCCAAATCAATCCCGAATCCACAGGTTATTGTCCTGTTTCTCTAGAAAATAATCCTCAAAGCGAGCACGGAGTTTGGTTCGATGCACAGGTTGAAGCTCACCTGATGTTTGGCACATATTGGGAAACATGTCCAGTCTGTTTTTACTCACATGATTTATCCACAGTGATTCCTTTTCTTTAAAGGCAGCGACTTTGTGAGTCTGTTCAAAGATGTTGTGGTGTTTTTTCTCTGCATGGTCACGTTTAACAGGTCATTATTCAGCATCTCACTGAAAGAAGAGTTACATTGTGCGAGAAGGTGGCAATTTCATGTCGAAGTTTGTACAAACATGACATAACCTTAACTCTTGAGAGCCAGCGAACTTCTGAACGATACAATAACTGGACATGGTCTGATTTGAGGTCTTTACAGAGCTGCGTAAAGCACCGGCTGGTTTTGGCGCTTCATTTAATAAAGTTAACAAACTTACTGGCCTCCTTCATAGTTGTATCCAACATTGGCACTATCTCTTTTGCCACAAGAGCCTCTCTGTGCAAAAACAGTGGTTCCAGGCTGCGTTTGGCACTCTGTCCAAAATTTTCTTCACAACACCCGAGTGTTTCCTTGTCATTGAAGCCGCTCCATCAGTCGTTATGCCCACACAACAGTCCCAGCTTAGTCCCACAGAGGTCAAAAACAAATCCACAGCGTTGAAGATGTCCTCTGCTTTTGTAGATGTAGGAGATGTAAATTTTGCTGCACAAAATCTGCACTGTAGCCTGCTTTTGGATTTTGGATGTCCTCAATGCGCCTCATTATTGCGTCATTAGATAGCGGTATAGTTTTTAACTTGTCCGCAGCAGACTGGCCCAGCGCCTCCTGTACCGTGTCAAGGGCTGTCGGTAAAACAAGCTCCTCAGCAGTTGTATGAGGCTTCTGGGTCTTTGCAACAAGTTGAGCTATGACGAAAGAGGCCCGCAGTGCCTGTTCTGATTTGGAGCATGATGCCAGCAGCGTTTTCTGGGATGTCCTCAGGCTGCGTAGTAATCTTTGGACGTACTCCACTGGTTTGTCATTATACACGGCTTATATTATACACGGCATGTTTTGTTTCTAAATGGCGTTTTAACTTAGAAGGCTTCACGCTTTCTTGCGCCAATACTTTGCTGCATATTACACACTGAGGCTTTTGTCTTTGTCTTCTATGCAAGTAGAGCCATACTAGCTCTAATACTAACATAGTCCGAGTCATATTTTCTTTTCGCCCTGCTTTTCCCAGGTGCATCTGTCAGTGAGTGAGAGCATGTCAGTCTGCATGTCACCTGGCAATCAAATATAGTCATGGCAACATCGTGCTGCTTCAGGGCCGTTAACGTTCTTCCTTCAAAATAATAATTGTCCCGCGTCTCCATCAATTTCTACAGATTGTTTTAAAATTGTGTTACACTTTCTTTTCAAAGTCTCTTGCGACCCACTTAATACACACCTCCGACCCACCTGTCAATCACACTCATCTGAGAACGGGAAGATTCACCAGTTTCCAGACTCACATCTTTGTAAAGTATTGAAGACGTGTATATTCTGGATCCCAGGAAAGGACTATACTGTCACATTTATATATGTTTTTCATACTTTATAATAACTACACCTGTATTGGTCTGAAGGCTGGTCTCGACGTAAACATCATTGGTTGAGTGCTCAGATCCACTGACACACAGGTTGGCGGTGCGATTCCAGCTCCCACAGATGAATGCTGTTGTTGTGTCCTTGGGCAAGAATGTGTGTGTGAATGGGTGAGTGGTTCCTTGATGCAAAGTGCTTTGAGTGCCTTGAAGGTGGAAAAGCGCTATATAAAAATGTGACCAATTATCATTTATTATCCTTATTAAAGCATGAAGTGAGATTTAATTCATAATGAAAAAAAAATGTGTTAATAGGTCGTTAAGAATGATTCAGGCTTAGTAACTATTTAATTAAGGGCATACGATTAGGAGCTAGAGTATTAATTTGAGTTGAAGGATATTACACCCACTGTGTCAAGCAGAGCTGCCAGATTTTTACCATAGAATCTACAGGTTTGTTTACACTGCTTTAGACTGATTACCAAGCATCCCAATACAAATGGCTACTTTTAACAGATATTTGTATGTGCCCTGTATTTTCGTTCCATATTTCTCCGTGACCTACAAACAGTTGAAGGCAGTCTCTGTCTAAAGTGTGTCAGTGAATCAGAGCTCCTCCGCTGAGGTACACTGCCCGGGTCACTGCTGCAGACCACCAGCAGAGCACTGACCTTTACGGGAGGAGGAGGAAACAACACAGACGCCGCCTCGTTACAGGGCGCGCCTCGTTACAGGGTAGTCCCACCGAAGGAGAGGGAAGTCAGGCTGGTACATTGTCTCTGATGACACCATGGTACTGACCGGAGGCACTATAATGACCAATCAAATGGCCAGGAACAGAAGATCCTACAGAGTAAAGATGTGTTCGCTTTTTTTGGGACACGTAAAATGCACATTTTGCTGTATTTTGTGTTGTTGAAGTCTTTTAAAATCAGTTTAATGATGACTGACTAGACATGATGTACAGAACAGTAACAAAAGCTGATAGTTAACACTGAATCATTAAGTTTATAGAGGTCAACAAAATGTCCTGAATGTGGACGCCTTAGTAGTAGGAACATAACAGACGAATATAGTAGCTTTATATTCCATCACTGGCTGCTGAGCTGAGGTTATTCAAATTCAAACATTTGAATAACCCTATGCTATTCTGACCTTTGACCCTGTCAGTGGTGGAATGTAACAGAGTAAAGGTAGTACCATAGTACTATACTGAAGTACAAATTTTAGGTATCTGTGCTTTACTTAAGTCAATTTTACAGTGGATACTTTTTACTTTTACTTCACTACATTTGAGAGCAGGTATCTTTCTACTCCACTACATTTTTTAGCTGGAATGAAAAGCAAAAGTATTTTTTTTTTAAAGTTCAAGATTTGCTGAAAAGGCTGAAGGTTTTATTTTTAACACATTCATAATTTGAGCAAATAAAAATATACAAATAAAAACAGCTAGAAAAAATTATTCATTTGTCTGTTGAACAAAATTCAGCACAAAACAATCAAAATCACTTGAAGCCTTTTAAGACCTAAAAATAAGTACGTTTTTAAACGTGTACTTTATGCTTTTACTTAAGTTGATTTTTTCATGTGATACTTTTACTTGAGTATTTTTTTGCCCTGGTATCTGTACTTTTACTTAAGTAACAAAATGGAGTACTTTTTCCACCACTGGACCCTGTTTGATCTGATTAGTGTTAGAGACATTGGCTGGAGTTCCTGTGTCACTGTGTCTCTGTCTCACACCTGCATGTCTCACGATTATTAAAGACTCTGACAGTTCGACCACTTCATAGACTTTAGGTCATTCAGTCCCTCGTACTTTATGTTCTCACTCAGGAGGGAACCAGACCATATGGACCATCTATCAAACTATGGCCAATTTTGAGAAGGACCAATTACAGCCACTAGTTTGCAGCAAGTGCTTTTCAAATATGGAAGAAATCTTCTCTGAATATCGGCGTTTACCTCAGGTTTACAAAGCTCGGTGCTTCAAACATTGATTCTGGTCAGACGATATCATAAAGAGAGAAGATGGTTGGATTTAGAGGGAACTTAAAGCTGCATTACTCAATTTTCAAATTAAAAGGAGGAAGTTAGATTTGAAATAACTTGTGTGTAACTCCCACAAACCCTTTGGCGCATTGTTTATATTTACATGCATGAATCCCAACACTCAAACCCAGCGCTGCTCATGGCTCTTACTTAGAGGTTAGCGACGGGTAAAATGCTTTATTATTCAATGCAGACAGTGCTGCTTTTTCAGTGTAATTTATGGGGGTGAACAGAAAATGTACGTGTTGAGAAGTGTAAAGTTTGGCACCCCAGTTTTAACCATTTTAAGACCACATTTAAAGTTTAATGACAGTTAAGTTATAAAGAATTTCATTTTGTTATGTTATGAACTAGACTGTATATATATATATTTTTTTTATCATACATTCACATTGTTCCGTTTACTAAAAAAGAAATAAACAGTTTTACATTATATTCATTTAGTTTGTCACTCACTTTAGTTTATCATATTTCTGGAGATAATGTATTGTATTCATTAGTTAGAGAGACGTGAGTAACAGCATCATTAAAATGTGATCTGGATTGCAGATCTATTAGTGCATGTGCTGTGGAGCAGGTGGCTGCTGCCCTGATTTGGGGATTGGGAAAAACCTCTCAGTTTTCATTTGAACTTAAGAAACTGGAAAATGATTTGAGTATCTGGGGACACGTGGCCTCACAGGATAATTATACTTCGAAAATGCACTCTCAGTGTAAGAGTAAAAAAAAAATCTTAGCAGCAGTGCTGGCTGAAGAGGAAAACATCAACTGAAAATAAATAATAAACGCTCACAGTGAACATTTCCTCTGCAGAATTTAAAGAGAGCACCACCTCTTCCATAATGTACACATTACTTTGAGGTCGTGAGGTCGCTGGGTTGAAGCTCATACAAAGTGATGCTGCTATTTTTAGAGGGTTTTTTTCTTGTGACTCGTGACGTATTTGACCAAAAGGCAAAAATAGTCCTTGAACATGTTCATATTTGGACATGGATGACTGACTGTGTTTGAAAAACAAAGGGAAGTGAAGGCAGTCGCAGCTGTGAATTTTCTAGACAGACACAATAATATGCCTTATACAGACAATAAAATGCCTTATACTGCTATGGATTCATTTCATTAGCAAAAATAAAACTACCCTCAAACCCTTTAGGGGTGGGTGAATCCCTCAAAATGATTGTGCATAATCCCGAAAATCAAAAATGGGATAAAACGTGGTTGAGGTTCAAATATCAAAATAACAAAACATGCATAGTTTACTGATAAACGCTTGGAATCAATGGAACAAATTCTGTATTACAAAGTTAAATATTAGGACTACTGAAATAATTACATTTTAAGATTCACTTTCTTTAGTATGAGACAATTTGAACACAATTAATATCATATAATGGACAAATAATCACAAGCAATCTTTAGAGGTGACATATAGTGGAGGATGCGCCACCCGTCTACGTGGAGGTGTTACTGCTTGGCCAAGAATGTGCTATCTACAGTATGGCATTAAACATATCTATATCTAAGGGGTCAAGCAGGTGACACCCCAGGCCAAGTTATTAGTGAGATATGGGGAGAAGCGATCCCACACAGAATGCATGTAGTAACATCTCCAAGGAGACCAGAAACACACTTGAATATATCCGTTACAAGGGTCTATTTCTGTAGCACTTTTCAAATGTTAAATTGAGACATAGATATATTCAATCATGTTTTTATTAGGAAAACAGATTTTAGCAAGTCACCATGTCCCCATCACGTCTGTGTGAGCGAAAAGTGACATTTACAAGTGTGTGTGTGACAGGGAGACAGCAGCTCTTGTCCTTCCTATGTCCTCTGACCACGTTACATCATCACAGCTGTCAATCAGACCACATCAGCCTGTGTCCTCTCCTCTGGGAGCCATTTGTAACCCTGTGTGCATCAAAACAGCTTTAAGTGAGACCAAAGCACCAGGAGACACTCTGATAAAAGATCTGTTCTGATTCTGAATCAGATATAGTTGGATTTTTCATATAATTGTGTTTTTTGAACACATTTGGAAGCTTATTTGATATTATAATATTAGCGTATTGTTTACATATATATTTATATATAGTATAATGAATCTCTTCCTCACCCTCCGCGGATGGTCCCATTCTTTTTCCATGCTCGGGTCCTCTACCAGAGGCCTGGGAGCTTGAGGGTTCTGCGTAGTATCTTTGCTGTTCCTAGAACTGCTCTTTCCTGGACTGAGGTGTCTGATGTTTTTCCTGGGATCTGCTGTAGCCACTCCTCCAGTTTGGGGGTCACTGCCCCAGGTGCTCGATGTCCACAAGCACCACCGATGCCTTCACCTTCCAGGCCTTCTCCAGCTCTTCTCTGAGTGACTCGTATTTCTCTAGTTTCTCATTTCCTTGCATGGAAAATGGATGAGACCACCCGCGGAGGATGAGA
>JACM01042849.1:0-20112 GCA_000787095.1 Periophthalmodon schlosseri
ATTTTTTATTTATTTATTTTTATTTTTACTGACCATTACCAGTGATGCTGTTTAGTAGAAACATCGAGGGGGTATTAAGGGGTGATCACTCGTATGTCTCATGGGCCATGTTTATGGGAGCTATTTCTCTAAAGTGAGATGTAGGGGGAGGGTTGGGTTGTTCATGTTCAGGGGTTCATTTCAGTTTTTTCTTCCTAATGTGAGTTCTATGTTAGTAAGTTGTTTTTTTTTGCTTTTTGCAACATTATAACATTGGCACATTTGTTTTCTCTTTTTTCAAGTTACAAATCTAGTAATGATGGCTAATTGTATAAGAATAATATCTTGGAATGTGAATGGGTACAATACCTGCCATTAAGGATGAGTCAGGAGGGCTTAAGACCAACACAGGGGATATCAGCAAGGTTTGCTTAACATTTTATAACAAACTTTATGTCACAAGTTAAACATGATGTGCAGGAATGTGACAATTTTTTTTCCAAATTTGACCAGCAGACATATTTGGATAGTCCTATAACAATTGAGGAGGTGAAAAAGGCATTTTTCTTTATGAAAGTTGGAAAAGCACCAGGCTTAGACGGGTTTCAATCAGAGTATAAAAAAAAAATTTGCAGATAAATTGGTCCCTTTTATGACTGATGTATTTAAAGAATGATTCGCCCTGGGAAAGATGCCAGGGACTTTTAATGACACTCTAATTTCTCTAATCTCTAATTTCTCTAATCTCTAATTTCTCTCATCAAAGCAAAATCCTGATGAAAGGTCTTGCCCTCAGGATGGAAAAAAAATATTACCTTACTTGATTCACACAGATAGGACAGGATTTGTGAAGGGAAGGACATCATCAGATAATGTTAGAAGACTCCTGTTTCCTGAATAATCGTACCCCTGTAGCTGCTCTGTCATTGGCCTTTGACTGAGTAGAATAGAGCTTCCTTCAATATACACTCAAGGCATTTGGATTTGGGACTAATATAATTTCAATTAATCTAGAACCACTGCTCCAAAATTTTAAAAATAATATAGATAAGTGGAAACTACTGAACCTTATCCTGTGGGGTAAAGCCAATACTATTAAGATGATGGTTGCCCCACAGTTCAATTATATTTCAGTGATGACACCCATAACTATTAGTAATGCCTTTTCTAAACATTATAATACATTAATTAAAACGTTTCTTTGGAATGGCAAGAAGCTAAGAATTGGTTTAAGAAAGCTTTCTGCATTGAGGCATACAGGAGGGCTGGCACTCCCACATTTAGAATGATATAATATTGCATTTTAAATGAATAAATTATCAATAAAAAAAAATCAGGAAGCAGATAAGGGGTGGGTTAAAGTTGAAAGATCACTGGCTCCATTCAATATCATCCAACTGCTCTCACAGAATTCTAAAAGTGAATTACAGCTAAACCCAATTGTACAACATTCTCAGTGGATATGGATCAGGGCACATCAGAGATTGGAAATTTCTCAATATAAACAGAACTACTTCTCAGTTTGGAATAACCCAGCAATACGTATCAGCAAATCTCCCTATTTGTGGCAAAAATGATTGATACAAGGAGTTCAGAAGACAGAGCATCAATACAGGGATGACAATTTTATATCATTTGACATGTTAAAAGATGTGTTTAAATTGACGGACAAAGGGGATTTCTGGAAATATTTACGAATCAGAAGCAGTGTGAGTTCTGTCTTTAGCTTAAGCCATCTACAGAATAAGAACGCTCTACAGGTCTGGCTGAATCTGCCGATGAATATGCAAACTGCATCATTGTATTATAAGAAGCTTCTAAATAACCAAGGTGCAATATGTGAAGGTTTGATTAAGTTGGCAAAAAGATTTAAATATTAAGATAAATGAATATGTGTGGGGTAGAGTTGTTTCAAATGTAGGCTGAGCTACAAGAGATGCTAGAAGTAAACTTATTCATTATAAAATTATTCATCGATTTTATTTTACTCCATCAAAGCTATACAAAATGTGCTTATTACAGAACAATAACTGCTGGAAATGTAAAACTGATAGTGGTACATATCTGCATGTTTTCTGGGAATGTCCCATGGTGTCTTCATTTTGGACTGATATTGACTGTTATTAAAAAATTGGAAAAGTGGATTATCCTACCTATCCCAGCTTCGCTACAGATGTGACTTCTCGTACCCCCTGGATTCACAATGGAAATGTATGGGTTTGGGGTGGCCCCCACAGGCCACAGATTGAGGACTGGTTTAGACTGATGACTGAGACTGCTGCATTTGAAAGACTGATCTCTAAAGTGCACAACACCCAGGACAAAACAAACAGGATATGGACTCACTTTTTGTTATTTGTAGGGAGTAATAGTTCTGCTGAATTGGCTGTATTTTAATAGACTGTGATATTGCAAAGTCTGCCTTATTAATGTGGTTGTTTGTTATATTTTTTGTTTTATTTTTGTTCTTAAAATTAAAATTAATTAAAAAAATAATAACAATAATTACGAGTCTTTTTGGGGCAAATACGACTAGTGAATAGTCTTATTATATCAATGTATATGTCCAATGGGCTTCCAATTATCAGTTCAGCTGTTATCCAATCCAGCAAATCTTTCAGTATCTGTGCCAATATCCGATGATGCATCACTATTGGTAAACTACTACTGTACGACATCTTGGTCCGAACGTGAATCGATCCTTCGACCTTTGGGTTGGGGGACCACTGCTCTAACCAATGAGCCACTGAAGCCCACAGGTAGAACTACAGAGCAGCTCACAGGTAGGATTACTGAACACCTCACAGCTAGAACTACAGAACGACTAATCAGATTTAGTATCTGGCTACATAGTAATGAAATATAGTTAAGGAGGATGTGGAATTTATAGCCTCTGTGTAGCTTCACTTCACACTCCCCAAAAGTCCAGTCTTACCTCCTGGCCTCCATTTGTCCTCAGTGGGTTAGGCTACTGTAACGGCCTCCTCACTGGCCTCCCCAAACGAGCGTTAAGACAGTTGCAGTACATCCAGAACGCTGCTGCTCGGGTCCTGACTAGAACCAGGAAGTCCGAGCACATAAGTCCTGTGCTCAGGTCTCTGCACTGGCTCCTGTGGCTCAGAGAATAGACTTTAAAGCAGCTCTGCTTGTTACAAGTCTCTCTATGGCCTCTCACTAAATGACATCTCCCACATGTTAGTGCCATATGAACCATCTCACACTCTGAGGACTTCAGGGACTGGCCTCCTGCTGGGGCCCAGAGTCAGGACTAAACATGGGGAATCAGCATTTCAGTTTTATGCAGCTTAAACTTGGAACAGTCTTCCTGAAGATGTGAGACAGGCCTCTACTTTGACAATGTTTAAATCCAAGCTCAAAACAGTTCTGTTTAGCTGCGCATATGACTGAAAGGTTTTTATTCTGCACTCTTCTTTTTTAATGGTAATTTTATGATTATGAGTACTTATGATTATTTATGTTTTGATTTGTTGTATTATTTTAATGTCTTTCTTATTCTGTAAAGCACTTTGAATTACTTTGTGTACGAATTGTGCTATACAAATAGACTCGCCTTGCCTCCCTTAGCTGTACCCCGAGAACTGGCTGAAGGCCTTCATCCCTCCGGACATTTCTGGAGAGAGGCTGGACCGCTGCCGGAGGTACTCAGCTCTCCTTCACCTCTCGTGGGTGACCATGCCTGTGTTTATGCCCCGGTCTGGTACTTGTTTGCAGGTACGTTGTCCCTCAGTGGCACCTGCTGACAGCCAACGCCTCCCTGAACTCCAGTGAGCCAGAGACGGAGAGTTGCGTGGAGGGATGGACTTTCCAGCGCTCCGAGTTCATAGCAACTACCGTCTCTGAGGTGAGGCCCCAGTAGAGCACAGAGCCACAGAGGCCCCTGGACAGCAGAGCAGGAAAAAGTATGAATAATAGTAATAATAATGTATTTTTGGACACTCAAGGACACTTTATTGTATTATTCATTCACTCCACATCTGGTGATGGTGTGTTATTATTGTAGCCACGGCTGCCCAGGGGCATTTTGTTGGATCTTTATTTTGTTGGTGCATTTTAGAGACCATGTTTACTGCACTTCAAGGCCCTTCACAATAGACCCACGTTTGAATTTTTAGAATTAAGGTCACTGGAGGTAAAACTGAAGACCATATATTTCAATGACCAACTGATATTCAATCAAAATGTTAGGTACTGAACAGCGCTACAAACTTTTAAACTGTAGGTTAATCTTAGGGTTTAAGTTAAGGTAATTATGTTTAAGGGTATTATCAGTCTCCAGGAAATGAGTGGAAGTGTCCCCACAAAACATGGAAACATAATGTGTGTTTGTGTGTGAATGAGCGCATGTCTTGTGTGTGTGTTCATTAACATGCATCTGCAGAGCAAATAAACAAAAAATGAAACATAGAATGGTTGTTGTTTTAAACTGTTGTAGTGGGGCCTGGTCTGCTCCTGGAAGCCGCTTAAGCAGATGATCCAGACCATCTACATGGGAGGGGTCCTCACAGGGGCCATCATCTTCGGAGGACTCTCAGACAAGTGGGTACAAGGGCTATATTCAGGTGGCCTCTCCTTCCCAAGCTCTAAACACTTACTCCCACTGGTGTGAAATACATGTGATGTGCATTACAGTGGTGACCCAGGAAGTGCTCCTCCTGGATTCTATGTCCATAAACTCACTCACAGGACCCTCATAGAAAGCATCTCACCTTTGAAACTATCAGCTATTATTTTTAACCTTGCTTAAATTCCTTTCTCAGTTTACCAACAGTGGATCAAAGCTGGATTGCTGAGACTTATTTTCCTTAACATGTGAAATACCACCCAATGTGCTTATCCGGGGCTGGGTTGTGGGGGCAGCAGTCAAAGCAGGGACTCCCAGATTTCCCTCACTCCAGGGAAGCACAAGCTGTGGCACGCTTGGCCCCCTGGTACCCGTCAACTGCCTCAGAAGTCCCACAAGCTAACAAGGCTTGATAGGACTCTCTTCATCTCTTACTGCCGGTGTCCACCACTGGGTTCAGAGGTTGCCGCCATGACAAGCACCACAGACCTTACGACCACAGCTACGAGCAGCCGCATCGCCCACTCGGAATCCATGTCTCCAGCCTCACCTGGGATCTGGGAGAAGCTTTCCCGGAGGTGCGAGTTGAAGATCCCGCTGAGAGACTGCTCCAACAGACTTTCCCAACAGACCCTCACAGTATGCTTGGCTCCGTCAGGTCTGTCCAGCTTCCTTCCCCGCCAGTGAATCCAACTCACCACCAGGTGGTGGTCGGTTGACAGCAGTGCCCCTCTCTGTACCCAAGTGTCCAAGACACAAGGCCGAAGTTGATCAGCGACCTCCGGCCTAGGGTGTCCTGATGCCAAGTGCATTGATGGATACCCTTGTGCTTGAACATGATGTTCATTATGGACAAACTGTAACTAGCACAGAAGTCCAATAACAGAACACCACTCGGGTTCAGATCAAGGAGGCTGTTCTTCCGGATCTCCCCTCTCCAGGTGTCACTGTCGTTGCCCACGTGGGCCTTGAAGTCTTGAAGTGGGCCTTATAGAACAATGGAGTCCCCGGTGAGTGCACTGTCTAGTACCCCACCCAGGGACTGCAAGAAGGCCAGGTACTCTGCACTATTGTTCGTCCCATAGGGGGACACAACAGTAAGAGACCTGAACCCTCCATTTCACCCATTGGGGTGAACTCCAACACGTGGTGGCTGAGCTGTTGGGCAATAAGCAAGCACGCACCTGTTTGCCGCCTCTCCTGCCAGAGAAGTTGAGAATCCAACCCCTCTCAAGGAGTTGGGTTCCAGAGCCCAAGCTGTGTGTGGAGATGAGACCGACTATATCTAGTTACTCAGGCTCCTTCTTCCCAGCGAGGTGCCATTCCATGTCCCCAGAGCCAGTTTCCATGTCTGGAGATCCGGTCGTCGAGGCCCCCGCCTTCAGCTGCTGCCCAGATCCCTCTGCACAGGCCCTCTTACGGCTTCTACTCTAGGTGGTGGGTCCACGCTAGGATAGCTCATGTTGCTCCTTCAGGCTTGTGCCCAGCCGGGCCTCGTGGGCCACCAGACGCTCGCTGACGAGCACCCACCCTAGGCCTGCCTCCCAGGTGGGGCCCCAGTGGTGCCAAACTGACTTTGATATTTCACTAATATGTGAAATACCTAGTGTCCAAAACTAGCTTAAAAAGTCTGAATGATACATACTGTAATATAGATCATACTGTTAACAAGGTTTTGTGTCTTCTAGGTTTGGACGTCGGTCTATCTTAATATGGTCATATCTGCAGTTGGCTGTGTTGGGCTGTAGTTCCGCCCTGTCTCCTTCTTACTCCGCCTATTGCATCTTCCGCTTCCTCAGTGGCATGGCTGTGTCCGGAATTATCCTCAATGGAGTCTCACTCAGTAAGGACATGCTATGAGAGGATTCTAAAAGGAAGAACTCTAAAATCTCTTACATACAGCATAGTTAAATTAACAACCATTCTGGACCCCCCTGGTGACTAGTGAAAGTTGTAAAAGTCTGGTTTCTGTCTCATGTCCTGCCAGAGGTGGAGTGGATCCCTACAAAGCAGCGCACTTTAGTGGGGACTCTTTCATCCTTCTTCTTCACCTTCGGTCAGCTGGTGCTGGCAGGGCTGGCCTTCTGGCTCAGGGACTGGAGGAAGCTGCAAGTGGTTGTCTGTTTGCCACCATTCCTGTTCTTCGCCTACAGCTGGTTGGTTGTCCTCAGTCTTGATGTTCTGTGCCCTGTTCTTCCGCTGAAGGTATGTTCCATGTGTGTTCAGGTGGTACAGTGAGTCAGCACGCTGGCTGATGCTCAACGGCCGCTCTGAAGATGCTTTGAAGTCACTGCAGCGTGTGGCAAGAACCAACGGCAAAAAGGACATTGCTGAGAAACTCACAGTCCAGGTACTGAAGTTAGCCCACAGATGTGTGAACAACAGAGCTTCACAAAAGAATCACGGTCAAAAGCACAATTTCAGTGGTCATAATAATTAGCAAAATGCAGAGGCCTCAGTTCATTTTGGTTATGATTATGCAGAAAATCAAAGTATCCTGTAGGGTCTTATAAAGTATAAAAGCTTACAGTTCAGACTACTGCCCCCTGTCTGTTGCTGCTAGACTAACATCTCTGACCTCTGAGCTGGTGTCTGTGATGCAGATGTTAGAGGATCACATGAAGAAGGAGATGGAATCCCGAAAGTCCATGTACACGGCTGTGGACCTGGTCCGGACCAGAGGCATACGGCGGATCTCAGTGTGCCTGGTGGTGGTCTGGTGAGAGCCGCACAGTGACCTCAGAGTAGGCTGTCAGTAGGCCTACAGTACTGACCACAGTTATGCCCGGCAGGTTCGCTACATCGTTTGCTTACTACGGCATCGCCATGGACCTGCAGAAGTTTGGGGTGAGACCAGAGATGGACCAGTATTATATGACATACACTTAACACTGTGCCCCCCTCCTCCACAGGTTAGCATCTATCTGATTCAGGTGATCTTCGGTTCGGTGGACTTCCCAGCCAAGTTCCTGGCTCTGGGGATGCTCAGCGTGCTGGGGAGGAGGGTCACTCAAGCATCTTGTCTGTTCGTGTCTGCAGTGATCATCTTCGCCAACATCTTGGTGCCCAGAGGTCAGCTCTCTGTGACTGCAGACTTGTCAGAGTACTGCTGCATAGGCTTATGTGTTTCTTGGAGAGATGACAAACCTACCTGCGTTGTTCTGACTTTTAAAACTACTTTTGGACATTTTAGGGTTGGCCTTTCATGGTGTTTAACAAAATCCAAAGTATGTCCTGAGTAGTCTTTACAATGGGGGCAATGGGTAGAGTTGGGGGTCCACTGCCACTTTAATTGAAACTCAGATATTTAACACTATAGGCCCTTTTTACGCTACCGCATGGCTTGTTCCGGTTCTTTCAAAAGTTAGCTGAATAGCGTTAAAATAAATGAATATTTGGATAACCACAGAGTTTGAAGATGGTGTCTCAAAGCTGATGCTAACTGAAATAAAAAAAATAATTATTGATATTTATTATAAAGTTTTTAATGTTCTATTCTGAGATTTAGATTATGTTAACATTAGTTTCATTTAGACACAAATACCTACTTTTATAAACACACAAGTTTTGGTAAAGTATTTACATTGTAGCAATATAAATATGTTTTAACATCCTGTCTGTGATAATCCATCCGTAACTAAAGCCTCTTTTCCATTGGCACAGTTCGCTTGGGGCCGCTTTGGGGTGGGTCTGTTTAGTGTGACTCCCTACAGCCGAGTTGCGTGTCCATGCTCCTGGCACGGCTCCGGGGCCAGGGCTCTACTATGTGAGGCACTGATATCACCAAAACATAATTAATGTCTTCTTGATAAATAAAATTAAAATCTTTCTTGAATTATACTTTTAATCATAAGGCCGATCTCAGTGTTTCACAAAAAGACCTTTAGTAAAGTTTGTGGTGCCGTGAGACGCGGCTAAAGCTAATGTAAACACTAAACTACTTCTGGTTTATCGTCAGCTTTTTCTGTGTTTATTTCACATCTCTGTGCTTCTATGCTGTGGTTTAACCTCTCCTCATGTATTGCAAATATGATATTTTTGATCTTAACGCAAGTGGTGTGCATCAATAAACGGGAAATAGCTAGCTTTGTTTTGGGAAGCATATCAGCTCAACATATAAGTCACATAAAAAAAATTGATTCTTTAAAAGGATCGTGATTCTACATCTTCCAAATTCAGAAAAATCGATTTTAAATGACATTAATAACAGTGTTTCCACCACGGTAAAATGCCCCCCTTAAAATTCACCTACAGTGGAAACCAGAAGTTTGCATACACTATATAAAAAGACACATACGCATTTTTTTCTCACAGTTTGACATGAAATCAGACTAAACTTTTCCAGTTTTAGGTCAAATAGGATTAACAAAGTTATTTCTATTTGCTAAATGCCAGAATAATGAGAGAAGGATTTTTTAGACAATTTTTCATTACTTTCTTCAAAGTCAGAAGTTTATATACTTTAAGATTTCTATGACTTTAAACAATTTGGTAAAACCCAGATGATGATGTCATGTCTTTGGAAGCTTCTGATAGGTTTATTGACAACATTTGAGTTAAGAGAGACACACCTGAAGCACACAGCTTCTTTGTGTAACATCATGGGAAAGTCAGAAGAAATCAGCCAAGATATCAGGAAAAGAAATGTGGACTTGCACAAGTCTGGTTCATCCATGCGTGGAATTTCCAGATGCCTGAAGGTGCCATGATCATCTGTTCAAACAATTATACACAAGTATAAACACCATGGGAATGTCCAGCCATCATACAGCTCAGGAAGGAGACGGGTTCTGTGTCCCAGAGGTGAATGTGCTTTGGTCCAAAATGTGCATATCAACCCAAGAACAAAAGCAAAAGACCTTGTGAAGATGCTGCTGAAGCTGGTAAGAGTGTGAAATTATCCACAGTGAAATGAGTACTGTACCGATATGGGCTGAAAGGCCACTCTGCCAGGAAGAAGCAATTACTCCAAAAGAAAAATAAAAAAGCCAGATTACAGTTTGCAATTGCACACAGGGACAAAGACTTTAATTTTTTGGAGACATGTCCTGTGGTCTGACGAAACTAAAATTGAACTGTTTGGCCATAATAAGCATCTTTACGTTTGGAGGAAAAAGGGGGAAGTTTGCAAGTCTGAGAACACCATCCCAACGGTGAAATACAGGAGAGGCAGCATCGTGTTGTGGGGTTGTTTTGCTGCAGGAGGAACTGGTGCGTAACGTTATGTGGAAATACTGAAGTAACATCTCAAGACATCAGCCAGGAATTTAAAGCTTGGGCGCAAATGGGTCTTCCAAATGGACAATGTTCTGAAGCATACTGCCAAACTGGTTACAAAGCAGCTTAAGGATAACAAAGTCAATGTTTTGGAGTGGCCATCACAAAGCCCTGATCTCAATCCTATTGAAAATTTATGAGAAGACCTAAAAAGACATGTGCGAGCAAGGTGGCCTATAAACTTGGCTCAGTTACACCAGTTCTGTCAGGAGGAATAGGCCAAAATTCCTGTCAACTATTGTGAGAAGCTGGTGGAAGGATATCCAAAACATTTGACCCAAGTCATACAGTTTAAAGGAAATGGTATCAAATACTAATGAAATGTATGTAAACTTTTGACTTTGAAGTAATGAAAAATTGTATTAAAAAAAATCCTTCTCTCATTATTCCAGCATTTAGCAAATAGAAATAATTTTGGTACTGCTAATTGACCTAAGACAGGAAAAGTTTAGTCTGATTTCATGTCAGACAGTGAGAAAAAAAAGCGTATGTCTTTTTATATAGTGTATGTAAACTTATGGTTTCTGTTGTAACTGCGGAGTTACGCGCATTTCTCTTCGTCACTAAACTGGGAATAATTCTGTGCATTGTATTAAATGCGCTTAAAAACTCATGTTGTGCCACAACTTCATTAAAAACCAGCTATTTTAGTGGTTTTAAGTCATCGTTTACCTCTGGGCTCTCTCCACTACTCCGTGCACCGGGGCGAGGATGAGGGGGATTGTCTCCGAGTGCACTGATACACACATAGGGTGACCAGACGTCCCTATTGCCCCGGGACAGTCCCAGCTTTGAGCCCTGTGTCTCCTGTCCCAGCGGATTTATCCAAAACAATTGATTTAATATCTTGTCATTTGTTAAGCTAAAATACAGAACACATTGCTTAGAAACGAGCATAAGGCAAAAAAATAAATAAATAAATACATAAATACACCGACATAGGTCCCTCAGTTTATATACTGACCCACAAGTGAGTCGAGAATGGACAATGTTAAATGCTCTTTTCACAATTTTATTTAGGCCTATACCAACCATTTTATTTAGGCCTATACCAACCATTTTATTTAGGCCTATACCAACCATCCCAGCCAATTTTGAAAATCTGGTCACCCTACACACGCGCGCGCGCCCACACGCACGCACACAGACTTAGGTGAGACTGCGCTGAGACAAAGGAGAACCGGACATTATCGCTACTTTGAATAACTTTTGCTCCCTGCACTGTAGTATGGAATTAACTTGGCCTAGATATTGATTCAACAGATCTATTATTTTTATTGAATTATGAACTTAAAAAATACTAAATACAATTTCAGGTATCTTCTCTCTGATTCTTGCCTGATCTAAGAACAATTCTATTTTGTATGGATGTACAGTTTACACAAAAGATTGTTACAACAGGGAACTTGAACTCGAAATTTGTAAAATAAATGTTCTTTATTTTTCAATGAAAAATAGCTTCAGAAATGAATTTAGAATCGGGACCCCAATAATCGCGATCGTATTGAATCACCAGGGACTTGAAGATTCCCCTACTGGAAATACGGCGGTTTATCACAAGATCAAGTCAGCGTTTGGTGAGAAATTATTATTTTCTCTTCATATATATATATTTGCCGTCCTGATGATGATGTTTGTCCAAGAAATGTCCACCTTACAAGGCTTGCACTACATGTTTTGCTACGCTCCGCGAGCTGGTCCCAGGTCCTAAACGAGCCAGATCGCCTTGGAATGCGGTATCTCCAGCGGTCCGCTTGGGACCCTTCACATGGGGCGATACAGATCACTTTACACTGTGGAAACACTCAGGGTCCACACCGTTCTGCCCCGTACCGCCCTTATGGAAATAAGGCTTTACTGTCTGCTGCCTGATATTGCAATATTGATTTATTTTTGGCATGACTCGACTAATTGAGAAAGAATGGAGCAGGAATTACTAATACGTATTTTTGCGGGAACCGGAACTAGCCAGGTGGCAGCATGAAAAGGGCCTATTATTATACTCATGCCAGGCATAAATATGGTCTTTAATATTTTTATTTATTTATTTATTTATTTTTATTCTGTATAATGTAAGGAGTTTGAACCTTTCAGAGATGCAGACGCTAAGGACGACTCTGGCCTGTTTAGGAAAAGGCTTCACGTCGGCTTCCTTCACCACAGTGTATCTGTACACAGGAGAGCTCTACCCCACTGTCATCAGGTACAGCCTGTCACCTGCAGGGGGCGCACGTAGACTAATAATAACCTACAGGGATCATTACAGACACTTCCACAACAATAATTACGTCCGGTGGATAAAATGGAAAAAATAGAATAATGGCGCTGTCTCAGAAGCCAGTAGCATATACCATTTTTTGTTGATTAATTTTGTCTTTGGCACCTATAGTTCCTTAACTTTTTACTGTTGCCACAAAGGTACAGTTTAACAGACCTGTCTTCCTGTTTGAAAAGGCTAAAAGTAGGGCAGATATTTTTTCCATCTGATTTAAACGTATTTGACTGGTGGCCTGTTCTCTTTCACAGGCAGACAGGCATGGGGCTGGTGTCCACCATGGCCCGGGTGGGAAGTATGGCTGCTCCGGCGGTGCTCATCCTGGATGAGGTGAGGCTGTGAAGGCCCCTGCATGTCTCAGAGGGGCCCTCGGTGTCTCTGTGGATTTTAGTTGTTTCCGAGGGGCTCTGATTATTTGAGGTCCCCTGCGTGTCTCTGACATGTGCTGTGTACCTATAGGTTTTCCCGTCCCTGCCCAGTCTGGTCTATGGAGGGGCCGCAATCATTGCAAGTGGATTTGCCTTATTTCTCCCAGAAACACTGAACCAGCACCTGCCGGACACCATCGCCGACGTCGAGGAGAAGTGGTGTGGTCCCTGTACCACACTGTACCATACTGCCCCACACTGCTACACACTGCACCACACTACCGCACTGTACCACACTGCACCACACTGTACCACACCACCACACTGCGTAACACTACCATGCTGCATCACACTGCACCACACTTGACCATCCTCTACTGCATTGTACCACACTGCCCCAGACAGAGCTAGGGTGACTAGATGTGCTGCTTTGTGCGGGACTGCACAGCATTTTCAACTCAAATCCCACATCAAAGAGCCGCTGCTCCTCCATGTGGAGA
This sequence comes from Periophthalmodon schlosseri, assembly GCA_000787095.1. Lineage (NCBI taxonomy): Eukaryota > Metazoa > Chordata > Actinopteri > Gobiiformes > Gobiidae > Periophthalmodon > Periophthalmodon schlosseri. Next base: position 12,982 of record JACM01042849.1, read on the forward strand.
GGAGCTAGCTGAGGTGGCTCAGGCATCTGTTCCATATACCTATTGGGAATCTCTGCTCAGTCTGCTTAGACTATGACCCAGCCCCGAAAAAGCAGAAAATGAAGAATTAACTGACAAATAGACAGCTCCAGGGCAGCTGGAGCAGTGCTACAGTACAGTAGCACAAACATTATTATAACTAACATACATAATTTTAGACTGAGAAAAGGTCTTGTTTATGACTTATTATTTTGTGTATAAAATGTGAAATGGAAAAAGGAAATGTAATTGGCATAATATATTTTTGTCTGTTGTTCACAGGTCTGGCCGAGGCCTCGCCCACAACCACCCAAAAGAAGGTGTGCCTCTAGATGACATCACACAGGTAGTGGGCGTGTCCAAGGAGCTGCTGCCTTTAAAGGAGATGAATGACGTGGAGAAGGCGGGCCTTAATGCACTCTGACTGTAAAGCACTGCCCAAAACTAGCCATTTTACAGTGTCTAATAAAAATGTACTGTAATACATTTTATAACAAGAAGGATACATTTTTATTTTGAAATAAATTAATTAAAGTTGTACTATGTAACTTGGGAGGTCTGCTGCCATAGAGATGTTCTAGCTTCTTATATCTGGGTAAAGCAATAACATCTCCATGAAGACAAACAGGTGGTGGACAGACTAAAGTTACATACTGCACCTTTATTTATGACAGAAGTAAATTTTATTGTATTTAAATTGATGAAAGGTGTGGAATTGGACACATAATTGTAGCACTAAGATAATGAATCTAGTGTTTTCCTGATCAGGTCCAGACCAAAGAGCGTGAGCTCTGAATTGCAGGGTTTTGAATGACATTACAACATTATATAGGTTAAGCATATTTAAAACCACTGTAGTATATAACTTTTTAGCCAAAAAATAGACCAAAATAAAAGCATGTTTTTTTCCATTTCAGTTTGCATTTATTACACTGAAAAACACAGAAAAACATGTGCTCTTACTCTGAGCGGGCTTGCAGCTCCACAAATCTGACTCTTATTTGGCCTGGTCGAGGGCCTCCTCCTGCCCATTTCCATGGAAATGTTTCTTTAGTTATAACATTCCACAGTATGACGTAAAACGTATCTTTCTCCATGGAGAATGTTCCGAAGTATGGCTTTAACATTACACTTCCATGGAATCATGCAGGTGACATGTCACCTTCAGAAAGCTACATACTGTACCTTTATCAGCTACAATGTAGATTTTTGTTGTAATATACAGTTCTGGGGTCTAGTCTCTAATGGACAGGATCAGGTTCATCATTTACCTTTTGGATATTTCACAGCAAGGTACAATGTAATGTAATAAATAGTAAAACTAAATGGCAGTATGATATAATCACACTGAAAACCACCAATAAAGACATTTTATTCTAAGTGGTACATGAACATTCTTTGGCGCAGGAGTGATGAGAAGTCTGACACAAGTGAATCATCAAATCCGCAGAGCCTCGTTTCCATTGGTTCGCTTTAGAGCAGATCGGTACGGCTCATGAGTGTCTCCACTGTCTAAAGTGAATGGTACTGCCCCATATGAGGGGTCCAAACCGTCTCCGGAGAGTACTAGCTCCCAGAGGGTGCTAGCACGGTATGTCTCCATGATTGCTTTTGCTAAGGTGTGGCTACACAAGGAAATAAGATGTTTGGACAAGAGAGAACGCAGACTCAAGATGGCAAAAAGCAGATATAAACATAAAACCATAATTTCTCACCAAACATTGACTTGATCTTGTGCTAAAACTCTGCATTTCCAATGATGTGATTTAGCCGACATGTTAGCAAAACAAAGCTAGCACGTTAGTGATAGCCGTTTCCTGTTAACTGCACAGCACTCACTTCAAGGTCAAACAGTATTATATTTTCACTGTATAATGCATCTAATCAAACTCAGCATTACATAAAGATACGCTAAAGCGCAACAGAGGGGCAGAGAAGTGAAATCAATATAGAAAAAGCTGATGATAAACCGGAGCCGTGCCCAGAGCATGGAGACACAACAAACTGACCAGCGCCAAGGTGGCCCCAAGCAAACTATGCCCTTCCAAAAGAGGCTCAGTTGTTAGTGTGCCCTCCATTTCAGTGCACACTCCTCTTGTTGTTCCCGCCTCTCTCATGTGCGTGGCCCTGGTCCTTGCTCTTCTTGTCCTTGTGCACAGACTTGCTGGTAGAAGTCCTGCAGCAGGCTGACCTGGTTGGACCGGAGGATGACGTGTGGGCGCAGGGTCTGGAGCCGCTCACAGGCCTCGTCTGGGGTCACGCAGTACACCTGGCGCGCGCACACACACACACACACACACACACACAGAGATCATCAACTACAACAGAGCAAAAGGAACTGGTGGAGCTCAGCAAGTTATTGAGAAATGCTATTGTGTGTTTGTTATAATGTCGAAATTCAGTTCTCAGCGCACATTTGAAATATGTCCAGGAGCATTTGAGACAAGACTGAAATCTGTGTAGAGATAAAGGAATTTGGAAAAACAAAAAAAAGAATCTCATTTATTTCAAAACATGTTTTCAGAGGTCCAAACTATAGCGTCATCACATTATAGTAATGTTGGTCGTCCTTTTCTTAGACATTACCTCTTTTTGGGACCCAAAAAGAAGGGAATTTGAAGGGAAAATGAACCCAACTCTCTGCCGGCAGCTTTGTGTGGGCCACTTTTCTTCAATTTGACAGTTGACTGTCCTCTGAGAGGACGCCAGACCGCCTGATACCCATAATGCCACACGTTCATGTTAAAAAGAAATCCCCAGTTATGCCAAGTACAAACATTTCCATGTCTTTTCTGCTCACCCTAAATAAAAATGCATATGTATGTATGTATAAAAATGTGGCATTTTGTTGTTTGTAGAAGACATCCTACCTAAATAAATGCAGCCTTTGTCATTTGAGCATTATGACAATTAATTTTGTTAAAGTATACCTTACCTTAGAAACTGCTTTTGTTAGAAACTGCTACTAACTACTACTAAATTACTAAACTGTTAGAAGTATCCCATACGTTTCAGAACATGTTTGTAGAGGTCTAAACTACAGGGTTAAGAGCTTTTACAAAGAATGAGGCCCCATGGAAAAAGAGGAAGGGCATCTGACACACAGGGATATTTGATTCTCACAGAGATCATGTGATGTGTTGAATGCTGCACTCACCCGTATGAGGTAGGCAGCGGCCATTGTGGCACTGCGGCAGCGCCCGGCCTTACAGTGCACGTACACCGTGTTGCCCTGGTCCCGGTGCCTCACAGCAAACTCCACCCCCCGATGGAGGTGCTCCAGAGAGGGTACTCCCAGCAGGTCCACCGTGCTGAGGCGCAGCTGCTCCACCCCCGCGTCCTGCCACTCCTGAGCGCACAGGCAAACAGGGCACACATCTTATGGACAATGTTACAATTTAAAAGGGCCCATATTACACTGTTTTCTGATCCAGGTTATAATTTTGTTTCCTCATCAAAAACATACCTGGAGTTGTGTTTTGTTTCATTCAAACATGTTTAACACACAAATCATGCATAGTTTTTCTCTCAAACCGAAAACACTGTTCCACCTTGTGATGTCATGTAGTAATACAGGAAGAGCTCCACTGTGTACACCTTCCCTAGAATCATATGGATAATTTCAGCCCTGGAATTGCCAATCTCTACTGAACTAAAGGTAAAAGGAGCTGTTAACTTGAAAACTACCAATTGATGACATCATAAGGTGGAACAGAGTATTTTGAGCTTTGGAGGAGTAGACAGACTAATAATAAAAGCTTTACTCAAAGATGCGTGACAAAAAAACCAAAACAGAACTCCAGGTATGTTTCTGAGGAAGTAACAGCATTATAACATGGCTTAAAGCTCACAGTTGTCAATTAGAAAGAATTTGGGTCAAGATTATGTTTTTGATGAGTGGCTGGACCACAGCATGTTTCAGGGCAGTTGGAAAACAACCAGACATCAGAGACAAGTTCACAAGATTAGCAAGATAAGGTCCAATAGAATCAAAAACATCCTTGCGTTACATTTACAAGAGTCTTCAAAGTACTAAAACACGTCTGAGGTTTGTGGCAGTTTGTTGATACCTGGTTAGATATAAAACTACATTTGGCAGCTTTAACTACTCTCTGATATTAAACAGGACTGTCTATATTGCACAGAACTGTCTCTGGAGATTTGCAGGGAAACCTTGTAGACGATTTTTTGTTCATTTCCTGTGTTAATATGTGCGCCTGACCTCACACAGCTGTGTTATGGGCTTTGTGCGCTTTAGCATGAGTGATGTAGGCTTGTGGACTGAGCACTGCACAGCATATTAGAGCTAACCATAAGGAAGGTTCGAATAGGTCCTGAGAGAGATCGTAAAATTACTGAAACATGGATCGATGGCATCTAAAACCTCTTCAGACATGTTTTGGATGAGGGAACAACGTTATAACAGAAAAAATGATTTTGCATAATACCCCCTCTTTAAATGAGGAATGTTCTCTTGATTTTAGAAGATGAAGTAGTTTCTTTTCTAGTTAAATATACAGAGGAGTAAAGCTGCTGTCTGGAGGGATGATCTGGTAGACAGTAGAATGAGCATTTGCTGGGTCTAGAGTCTAGATATAAAAGTCCTTTTAAGAACTCAAATCCAGCAGAGAACAGTGCAGGTGTGTGGCCTCTCACCTGAGCCGAGTTACACAGTAGCCGGGTCTCGTACTCCTCGTTCATGGTGATGACTCCGCCCACGCGCTCCTCCTCCACCAGCTGCACACACACACGTGCACACACACACGTGCACAGACAGACCGAAACACACACAGTCCTCACAGTGGGCTACAGGCTTTGTTTATGGACCTCATATCTCTGTCTGAACACATTGGCCAGCACAACAAGACTTTTGTGATTCTGCAGATTTCTACTGATACTTTGCAGCTGATGTCATCAACAGTCCCTGGGGGTGAATCTATCCGGAGGCACTGTTCTGTCTGAAGCTCTGATACTCAATTTAGTCTTTGACAATCTGGTTTACAGTATTGTAAAGCTGGATACATTTTGCTCGTTGAGTTGGAAAATGAACTATGTAACTTTTCAATGAAAGTTCCACAGTATGGCATTAAACTTAATCATCTCCACAAAAGAAGTAAATGTCACCACCAGGTCAATTTACAGGTCAGACCTGTGATGAGGCAAGCCCGTTCACAGTAAGAATGTGTGTTTCTCGAGGTGTTTCTTTTAGCAATGAAAAGACCTCAGACTGAATAAAAGCCATAGAGAAGTAACAGTGCACCATTAAAGTGTGTGAATAACAGTCATTTCTATATTTTGACTGCACCGAAACAACATAAAAGATCAGGTCTTAATGCGATATATATAGATCCTACGGGTTCTGTTTCCTTGGGTGTTTCTTACAGCCTAGGTGCCTTGCCTCGGTCTATTGTGGGCGTGACAAGACATGGCATGTGTCGTCCGTTTGGTTAGCATTTAACCAAGGATACATATGTATATCCTCCACTGTCTTGATCAGGCAAATTTACCCGTAATGCAAATTGTATTTTTGAAGGAGAAAAAGAGAACATTGCTGGCATGGAGCTGTAATGCAGCAAAAACAAACACTATGCTTAATACCTACCTACTTTAATATGAGGGGATTGCCATCACATTATTATTTAAATTGATTAAAATATTTTTTTTGCTGCTTATCCACTCTGTAGCCTGTTCCATTAGCTGTCTGTTCGGGCTCAGACAGGACACTGGCCTTGGATTGAGGAAGTGACTTTGGAGGAACCCACTACCAAGGCAAGGGACCTAGGCTTTGAGAAACACCCCTCATCTCCTCCACCTCCTCCCTCTCTCTCTCGTCCCTGCCCCCTCAGCTGAAGAACCATAGACTGTATATATAAAAATGACATAGCTAATGCACTAGCCACCGTGTTCCAAATAGGAGCTCACTTCCGGCTCCATCGACTATGGCTCCAAATCACTTTACATTGAAAAACTGTCATCCCTCCCACTGTAATTGCTGCAGTGAGCCTTGTCATTTTGGTCTTAAAATGTTCGTATTAACCCGCTCTACATGATCCTGGGTTTTTTATTTTGCTATTTTGTCCGTGAATCAAGATATTAACATTAATAACAGACAAATCAGGCACCTTCTTTCCCAAGGTCACTCCCGCTAGCGTTGGCAACAGGTTTGACTGGCAGCATTGCGTCAATCACGCAAGTGTCCGCTCTCTGATAAACCAGCGGTGTGGGAAATGACGTTACCTTCAACAGCCTCGCTCCGGATTGGCTCTTTGGTTGCTATGATACTCATGGTCAAAATTCCAAATGTGGAATTCGGCTCTAATTTCGCCCCCATAACTGCTAGCCTCGATGAGCTTCATTTGATTGGAGCCAAACGCTATGGGTGACGTCACACTCACTTATTCCACTTCTTTATACAGTCTATGTGAAGAACCCCTTCTCTGCTGACATATATGATATGCACCAACGCCCCCTGGTGGTGGTGAGGTACCTGTTTGGTCATGGACTTGAAGGGCAGAGCTCCCAGGATGAGGTTTGGGTCCACTCTGTCGAACCAGTGCCGACTGCTCCACCTTTCCATCAGCAGGTTATAAGCCAGCGTGGGGTAGAAGAGCAGGCGGGCAGTGAGCCACGCCATGGCCTCAGGCAACCAGGACAACCAGGACAACCAGGAGAGCCAGAGAGAACCAGGAGAACGAAAGAGGACCAGGAGAACGAAGCAGGACCAGGAGAACCAGGGAGGACTGAGTGGACAGGAGAACACAGACAAAAGTGGAAGAAGCTGAGATTTAAACAGTGAAATATAAAATGTGAGTCTAAAAGTTTTTTTTATGTGTCATTTTACAGTCATATCACAAAATATTGTAGGTAGGGTTAGTAGAAGGTCACATGTCACAAGATCCCATGAAATTAAATTGCTAAATGATTGTGTACACATGAGAAATATTTTTTCTTTTTTTTTTTTTTTTTACCATGGGCTTACATTCGGCTTTGACAAAAAAGGGTTAGGCATTAGTGAGTTATACCTATATGAGAAGCTATAGTTCCAAAATGGTATAATGTCAAACCAAAATGTAAATAAAGTAAAATAAAAAAAATTGTTAAAACAAAAATATG
>KN473861.1:2179-28452 GCA_000787095.1 Periophthalmodon schlosseri
CAGCACCTGACCCGTTTTTCCTGCGTCATGTTGGCTTAGCCCTGAGCCCTGGTTCTTTCATCTGCCTCACCTGTCATTGCTTCCCCCACGAGCAGCACATTGTGACTATTACACATGTACAGTAGCACTAACTATATTAGTCCCCAGCTCAGGGGTGCTTTCAGGTCCTCCTCTCATCCACCATTCATTCTGGATTAGCTTGCGTGGGTTGTGCCTTCTCTTTTTACTTTGCGCTGAATGAGTCCCTCCTCACCCTCCTGCCTTACTTTACCTCTTTTTTCTCTCCTCTGCTTTCTCCCATGCTTCATCCCAGTGTTGTGAAGGGATTAGCTGTACAACTGTTTACTGGGCGTCATTGCTGTCATCTCCAAAGTCAGCTCTGTAGCTTTGAGTGACTGTGATCTTAGCGCTAGTTTGGCAGCCCCTACAGACAGCTCGAGTGCATAACTGAGGAATGCTCAGAGTTAAAGAGTTCACAACAATGTAATGGGGTCAATTTTAGATGTCAGGTAATGAAATGGAAAATGTATGCTTTTCTGTGGGTTTAGTGCTAGTGTGTTGTCATCAAAGGACACAATGCTTCAGTCTCTTTAACAGTAAACGGAGCAAGGATGCGGACAGATTAGTAGTCTAGTGATGAGAGAAGCACAGCTGAAACAGAACGGGCCACACGCACAGATATTCTTTAGATAGTGCAAGTGTGTCATTTTAAGAAGTCAGGAGTGTGACAGAAGATAATAGCCATAATGCAAGGCTTCAATTTCCTCCCCCACAGTGTAGAAGACTAAACTAAAACTCAAAATATTGGAGGACAAACGTAGACTATTTTGAATTTAAAGGTGCACTATACGTTTTCTGGTGGAGGAGCCCCCACTTAACCTGGCTCACGTCAGATTGATATGTGTAGCATTCTGAATTGAGTTCTACACATCAATCTGGGATGACTCTCGCTGAAAGCAATCGGAAAACGTGGAACGTCTTGACAATTATGTGAATCTGATTGGTGGAAGCGTCACAACAGTGGAACAAGAAAAATCTAACTTTGGTGAAATCCAGTTGAGAGAAAAGCACAGACATCTTCCCTATCCACAAATGCAAGCACTTACCTTCTGCACTTTTTTCATAAACAAAATAGTCCGTATTTTGCTAATATAGGCTGAAGTACGTCTGTCGGCATCACCATGTTTGTTTTGGTGCGTTTGATCTGATTTGTTATTGAAATCACTGTCATTATATACTTTTCTTTTGTTTTTAGATTGAAAACCCTAGATATTTGCGAGAGAAGCCTGTTACTTTGTCTCCTGTAAGTTTTCTCCTTCTAGCACCTGTTATAATTATCTGTTTGGATGCAGTATATCTTGGAAATGTACACACTTTACATTCATTAATGTTTAATTTATACTTTTTATTTTAATATGTAACTGATTAAAACACAGTCAGTTTTTTCATATGAAGTTACATCCCCATGCAATATAGTGCAATTGCAATGCTATCACATATCACAATCATTTTTCTTTTCCTTTTTAATTTCAGATTTTAAAGTCAAGCTTTGAAGTAAACAGTTCATTTGCTGAGGACCACATTCCACCGATTTCACTGAACAATGAGGTATGCAAGAAACTGAAATATTTGAGCTGGCCACATCAAATCAGATTCCTATAGTTTAAGTGGTGCACACAGGTCTTAGCCCATTATCCGAGCTCAGCACTGGCACAAATATCACACAGGCTGGTGAACCTTTGGGACCACATTATTGGCAGGGTGGTGGACAGACATAGTCCAAATCGTGCGCTCTGTGTCCCATTGCTGTAACATACCATCACTTATCTCATCTATAGGTCAGAGCCCCCTTGACTTCAGTGCATTCGACCTTCTCAGCGGGCATGTGTGCATACTCATCATGCGTGTTGTTTAAATGGCCGAGCTGAGCATTCCTTCCATAAGACAAAAATACTGCTGACTCGCGGTGATGACAGTTTTTCCCTTATGTGGATTTAAGCTGAAAATCCCATTCTGAAAGCATGCTTTGAAGTTCCCTCTGCACCTCCCCACCTCACCCTAACAAGTCCTCCCTCCCTCCGACGCCATTATCCACATTCACTTGCAATGTTAAATATAAAACTGAGCATGACTTTGCTATAATATCTATGGCTTTTCATGTCTGCACTTCAGTTAGATCAGCTGCAAAGGGCAAAGAACTGAGGAAGACGACACGGAAAGTGAAAGGATGATGGTCATTGGTTATTGACCTCCCATTATGATGTTTACATTTGATATCTGTGGCCACACATACCTCCTCCACATGCCTCTACACCTGTCTGTCTGTATTGGAGCTAGCAGCACCAATACGAAAACATTAAGCGGCCTCCCATTCTGTTTGATCCTACCTCTGACTTGCTGATTGGCTCCATACAGCTGTGTGTGGTGAGAATATGAATGTGCTCGGCCTCAAGAGAGCTGATACTCAACCTGATGCCAACTTTATTCTGCTATATCTTTTCTAAGTCTCCCATTAGAATGTGTCTTGATGTATTTGGCTACTTTGAAGGGAATTCATTGTTTCATAAAAATGCTAGTATGCTAGTACTTGAGTATACAGAGTACATAGTTGCTTATAACAGGATTATTCTAATTATTGCTTTGTTTGGTGATGAATATTATATCATGGATTTACCATAGTCAAATGGCAATTTGTGGAGAAAAGTTGACACAAAAATGTAAAATTGGTTTTAAAAAGAAATTGGTCTATCTCTGTCATCCCAAAATTTCCAAAATGCAGAAACAGTTTATGTACTTAACATTCATTTAGCAAAAAGAATGTGTCATAATTTATATTTGTCAAAATCTAAATGTGCTAGATGAGTTATAGTATGGTTGCCTGGTAACAGGTATACCATACCTGTTACCCAATCAGGAAGTAAAATTATAAACTTCATCAAAATTGGGGAAAGCAAGTTTGCAAGGTTACTGGCAAACTCTTGAATACAGCTACTTTAGAGAAATGTGTTGTTTGGCTTGTCATATGCACCATAATGGAACAACATAAATTATCATTTTGAGGCCTTTTGGTCTATCTATTGCTTCGTTACTCATTGAATAGATATTTTATCTTCATCTATAAATTCAACTAAATGCGGTTTTTTTTTTTAATGCCAAAAATACTTTGGAGCCTTTTAGTGGAGACACCTGCTTCCATGAAGAAAAAGTGTACAATTTATGTACCGTACACTTCTTAATGTACACTTTTAGATTGATGTTGACTGGTACAGGGTCATATCACAATTTGATCTGATTTGTTATTGAAATCATTGTCACTGTATACTTTTCTTTTCTTTTTAGATTGAAAACCCTAGATATTTGTGAGAGAAGCCTGGTACTTTGACCCCTGTTTTCTCCTTCTAGTATGTGTTATCATCATGGAAATGTACACAAATTATAATTTTGAGGCTTTTTGCTCGATTGCTTTGTTGCTCATTGGATAGATATTTTACCAATAAAAAATGTAGAATTCAGGTTTTTGACATCTTTACCATTGAACTTATTTCCAAATGTCTTTGTGCCAGATGCCTCTTTAGGTTCCGGCTTTATGATTTTATATTTAATCTGTATCAAGTTTAAGTATTGGCAATTAAAACTGGCTTATATGGATATGGGCAGTCCTTGACTTCACAGGATACAGCTGTGACCACACACACGTTTCCTCACAGCTCTGACCTGAGCCACAAATCCCCCTTTAGCCATCTTATCCTCAATGGCCACATTAAAGTTTTCTATTGCGCCACCGGGAACCATGCCCACCCTTGTTAGTGCATGGCGGTCCACTCAATCACTGACATCACTTCCACTTAATCTGCCTAGCCCGGCTTAAAATTGATCTTGGGTTTAAAACGTTATGCTAACCAAATGTTATTATGCATGCAAGATCTCAGCTTTCACAAAGAACTAAGCTAAGTGAGAATGATAAGAATGCTGACTGTACATTTCCTATGGAATAATGAGTGGCAGCTGAGTAACATTTCCATAAGCTATGATAGTTTTGAGTCATTTAGCTTATACTGCATTTGTGGGCGACTGACTACAGGAAAGTGGTTGGCAGGAGTGTACTCCCACTGATCCTCCAACACACCCTACCAGAGCTTTTATAAATTCAATTAAAGTTCAAGCGATGAGATCAGGTCTGTAAATACAGCTGGATGGCTGTAGGCAGAGTGAAACATCTAGGCTCATAGTACTTGCTTTAATGTTGAATATATATATATGTGTGTGTGTGTGTGTGTGTGTGTGTGTGCAAATTTTTAAGTTGCATTATATAATGTGTGTGTGGTGTGTGTGTGTATATAATATATATATGTATATATATAATATAATATACACACACACACACACATATATAAATGTAAAAAAAAAATTATAAATATAAAATCTGAAAAAATGAAGAAATTTGACACACATTATTATACTATGCAGTTGAGTATAGTCAGTAACAGTCAGTATTAGTATTTGAGACAAAATTTCTACACGAGAATGAGACAAGACAAGATTTTGACATAATTTATAATACATAAATGACTAAATGGCCTCACAATTTTTTAACAGTACCTAATGTAAACACATGGGGAAGAAAATCACAATGTTGTTTTCCACAATCACTGTGCCACTACAGCCCCATTTTGAGTCAGGTAGTAGACACACTTATTTTTACTTGTATTATACTGCTCTTACAACCCTGTATTTTGAAGTTCAAGTCATGTTTTCAAACAGCAAGTGCATACCTATAGACTCCCACATCTAGAAGTTCAAGTGTTTTTATTGTATGTTGTCTTCACTACGCTCCATTAGAACGGTTAGCCTTAGACACAGTGAGTCAGAGGGGTTTGTTAGTGTCAGGCTTTCACATCTTCAGGGTCACGAGCCTCGATCTGGAGCTAAGACCCTTCCTTTATCCACTGCAGTAATGATCCAGTCGTGTTCATCGCACATCTTCAGGGAAAAGGCTTGTGGTCTCAGCTTGTGATTTAGAGGGCCATGGCTTAGTCTTATCTGATCGTCATTCAAAGCCAAAAAAGAGCAAGCTAGTGAGCCTCAGTACTATAAAGGCTAACTGAAGTCTAGTTTGATTTTCATGAAGCTGTAGGAGACCAGCAAGCTCAAGAGACCAGCACTGTTCCTTCATGATAAAGCCTCTCCTAGGTTTCTTTTTGTATTTTACATGAAAAGAAAAAAATGTTGTGTGGAGTAATGGTGAAATTAAATATTTTTCAGAATGTGTATTCAAGAGCAAGATGTTGTATTATATTATAAAATATAATCATCAGTCTCAGGCAGCTCACAGTCCAACTGCAACAATACAAAAGCATTATTGCTGTTGGCTATAGGGCTGCATAATACATTGCAATTGAATAAAAATCATGAATCTGAGTCAGTGCAATTATCAAATTGCAAAGATTGCAATTATTTAGGTTGTAAACAACTTTTTTTTATGTAAAACACAATAGAACTCTTAGTTCTCTGAACAGAATCATACTTTATAAACATACATCGCAAATGTAATTGCTATCGCAAAATCCATCTTGCAGCATATGTTGGGTTTCTTTACAATGTACCGGTATATAGAATTGCGTTAATGGATTTAATTTAATTGTATATATACATTGTATATAAAATTGTGTTAATGGATTTAATTTAATTGTAACCAGCGACACATAATTACAGAGAACCTAATCTTTGTAAAGCAGTTGTTTCATCATGCTAACTTTGTTGTTGATGTTAACTTGTGGCTAAGCGTCTGAAGTTTTTATCCTTCTATCTGGATAAAGAGACAGTAAATTAACTTCTCGTCTTGAGTGTTGAAATGGCATCTATCTGTTCTTTAGAAGATAGCGGCAGACTGCATTCTGACTATCCCAGAGCATCTGTGTTTACAGAGGATGAAAGCTGTACCGGGACATCGTACATCTCACACAAGACCAAGGAGAAGCACAAACGACAACCTTGCTTTGTGCCACCTAAACAGTTAGCAGACGATTTACGAGCACGTCCCCTTGAGGAAGATGGGCCTTGACCCCGCTACGGTTTTTCACGAGCCAAAAACAGAAACTCTTCTCCTTGCTTTCCCTCTCCCGTTTCCCTCTCCGACTCCTTTTATCCTTTCAAGAGCGAAGTGTCAAAAAACATGGCATCTTACAGCGCACGCTACAACTCAGAAGACGGGGAGAGAAGAAGAAAGCAGTGCCACCCAGTCAAGCTGATTGAAGACATCTCTGAAGCCTTAGGTGTACGACGTTCCCTCCTCCCTCTCCCATCACAGACGCCTTTATAAACAAGTTTCAAACGCCCCTGCTAGTTTGACAAACTTTCTCCAAAGAGCATTTGAAGAGCAGATGTGAAAGTGACACCCCCACATGTGCCGTTTTTTTTTATTTTTTATGTTATGGGTGGCAGAGGGGGCAGAAGGGACTATTGCAGTGATGTGCTTTTCAATCACTGCCATCTCGTTCTGTCATGCTTTATATTGCTCTTTCTTCCATCCCGACAGGTCTCTTGTGGCTCCTTCAATAGCATAAGACATACACAAGAAAGAGACAGATGAAAGCCACAAACCTAACAGCTTTGTCAGAGATGGTGCTTCATTTGTTGTTTAAGTGTGTTAATTACGTTTCAGATATTTTCACTTAAACAGGGTTTTACATGTTGAAAGTTAAGATATACTTTATTGTCCCCGTAGGGAAATTTGTTCTCTGTATTTGACTCCTCCTTCAATGATCTTGAGCTAGGCTAGCTCAGGACCAGGATATTACCTATGTTTTAGATTGATGGGGGAAACCAGAATGCCCAGAGGAAACCCACCCAGACACGAGGAGAAACATGCAATCTCAGAATGCCTCAGGAGTCAAACCCACAACCTTTTTGTATTGAGAGTGCTAGCCACTCAGCAACTGTGTAAATTAGAATAAGATGGAATTATCCCTTAATTATTTTGTTTTGCTCATGGTAGTTACACTTACTTTGAGGTAGTTCTCAGATTGCACTTCGAAGAATACACAGAATCCTTCTTTATCTATAGCTGAAGTTGCTTACAACCATCATGAGACTTGAACAGAGAAAAGTTACAGGTCTTCAGGTGTGTCTGACTCTGCATTGTTGTTGTTTCTTATCAGTAAGATAACTTGTCTTTGAGTTAAACTCATAGTCCAAAATTAGATGGCAAACATTATTGACAATCCATAAGACAGGGCAGGTACATTATGTTCATTTGTCTGATCTTCTGTGTATATATTTAGTTAGTGGTTTATTTAGTCTTTTAGTCATGCTTGTGTTTCAGATGATGTTTGTAATTTTTGGGGTGTAATACTGCTTCTGTTTTGTGGTTTATTCTTATTTTGGGTATTTTTTGTGGTTGGGCTTACTTATTAGTTTATTTAACAATCGTAATGCACTCTATTTGTGTATGTTTCCTACATATGGACCATGTGTGATGTGGTTCCATTGAGTCCAGGTCACGGGAATTTTGTCTTAATGGCATTGATGTCAAGAACAAACAAGATTTAGACTCTAGATGTTGTGACATATTCACACACAGATGCTACATTCAAAGAGCTCTAGGGTTGATTATCACACCAGAGCAAACAGTGACTAAACACGACCATCAAAGCTACTGACCAGTCACCCTCATACAGGGCCTCTCTTTGTGTTCAACCATATTGCATGTGTGGAAACAAGTTTGCTTATTTTTATTACTTCAAAGAAAAACTATAGTAAAACTGGAACAACCACAATTTTGAAACCAAGTGATCACATTAAAACAAGAAAAAAAAATCACGTGGAAATATGCCTCTACTCTTTTTTGAGAGCAAATAGCCATATGTTGCTGTTATCGTTGCACCACCCACAGGCGTGAAGCTAGAGAGGGCTGCTTCAAAAACACTCACTGCACTTTGATGGCGCACACATATTTTGGCATAACCTTAGACAGGAGTCTTTCGGCTGTGGAAATGATCTAAAAAGTCCCTATTTTTGTCATGCACCTATTTAGTTTTTACTGAGCACCGAAGATTTCTCAGTGTCTATACTTAAGTTAACCAGCCATGGTTATAGTTTGCAACAAGGCAAACTTGTGAATAGTTTGTTTCTTCTGTTTGAATTACAAATGAATAACAAAATGAATAACAAAACTCAAATAAATGCATATATATATACACACACACACACACACACACACACACACACACACACACACACACACACACACACACACACACACACACTCTCTCTCTGCCTGGCCAAAAAAAAAGTCGGCACCTGGATTTAACTAGGCAAATAGGTACGAGCCTCCTATTGGATAATTACTCTAGGTTCAGCAACAATTTGTGCTCAAAGAATGAGGTCAGCTGACCACCTGAATATACTGAATGACCAGGTTATTCCATCAATGGATTTTTTCTTCCCCGATGGCACAGGCATATTCCAAGATGACAATTCCAGGATTCATCGGACTCAAATTGTGAAAGAGTGGTTCAGGAGCATGAGACATCATTTTCACACATGGATTGGCCACCACAGAGTCCAGACCTTAACCCCATTGAGAATCTTTGGGATGTGCTGGAGAAGGCTTTGCGCAGCGGTCAGACTCTACCATCATCAATGCAAGATCTTGGTGAAAAATGAATGCAACACTCGATGGAAATAAATCTTGTGACATTGTAGAAGCTTATCAAAACAATGCCACAATGTGTGCCGTAATCAAAGCTAAAGGCGGTCCAACGAAATATTAGACTGTGACCTTTTGGTTAGGTGGACCTACTTTGAGAAGTGACATGGCATGACAGTATAAAATTTAACTGGAGTATGAAAAATGTTTGTTGTTCAGCTGTTTTTAAATGTAGGCATTTCTTTGATTTTTAATGAATTAACACAACCTGTAAACAAATTTGTGTTTCCTTTTACCTTTCTTCTGCTCAGCAAGATATTCTTACATTCTATATTTGCAGGCTGAGTTGAAGATGAAAGTTCTGGAGGCCAAGCACCAGGAGGAGAAACTGAAGATGCAGCAGAGACATGATGGGGATATTGAGAAGGTAGAAAGAACCACATTTTAACCCTGTTGTAGTGTTTCTGGTCACAAAAAAAAATTCTGGGCAATACTGGATGTCCCTTAGTTTTTGTAAGACATGTATTATATCTTCTTAAAGGGCAAAAGTCCTCAAAATGGTAACTATAAAAGGAAACAGAAATCCATTAATACACAATACTTGTGTTTTTTTCTCAAAATGTGTCTAATGCTGTACAATACAATAATATTCTCTGTGAGTACTACAAGTGCCAGTATACTCCATCAATGAAACGGGCAACTGTAAGAAAACAGCTTCCAGCATAGTTTTTATTCCTTGATGTAGAACTACAGAGCATAGTGTTCTGTATGTTACACTAATCTAGATCTTGCTTTAATAGTCTGTTTTAACTTGCAAGTAAAGAGGTTATGCTGCTGCTCACTACTAAACCCTCGACTCCCAGTGTCCTGATTTGACTAATTACACACAGATGGTATCACCAAGTAAAAACTCTTACCTCATTCCACCTCATCATAGCTGCTTCTCAAACATTTGCCAATTTCTTCATTTGAAAAATATTTGCAAGCAAGTTTAACAACTGCTAATAAGTGTATTTGTTATATATATTTCTAGATTTTTTTAAACAACCCATTGTGCATACCATACTTGAATCTTGGTGGAAATATGGACGGTACTTAAATTCCATCAAAATTTAAGACATCTGTTTTTATAGATATTTATATTTTAATTGGAGATCCATAACTGAGGATACAGAAGTTGCTCAAATAAATCTATAGTGAATGTAAGACACCTATGACTGTTTATTTTTATTGTAGATTTTGGCCCGAAAGAACGGCGAGATTGAAGAGTTGAAGAGCACGTACCTGGCCAAGCAGAAGCAATCCGAGGAGACAATCCGAAAGCTGGAGAGGAAGGGTCAGAGTTCATACAAGTGTGGGGTGAACGGGGAGAGTGTTTACACTTGTCGCCAGCACCAGTGTAAAGAGGCTCAATAGATACAATTGCTCTCAGTTATACACCAGTGTAGAATGATGATCCCCAGCTGTGCCTTCAATGAAACTGTAGAGTGCCATTTAATTTAAAGCATTTACTGTCAAAACCATTCTGCTTTCACTCTACAGTTCAGAGTGTGTTGCGGGAGTCCCAGGTCATCACTGAGAGCAAAGAGAAGCAGATCGCAGAGCTGAAGAAAATGGCAGATCAAAGCAGCGATTCTCTGAAAAATGAGTGGGAGAAGAAGGTAGGATGCAGGCTTAGATACTTTGAGGCCAAAAATCCAGTAAGCATCTCTGAGCCAGTTGGAAGTCATTTTGATGCAGGCTTCAGTCCCCTCTAAATCCTTGATGTGCACACATTTTTGTGCAAGTACTTTTCTGTGACCAGGTAAAAGATTCACAACAATAATAACCAAGGATCTGTTTTGATATTTTCCTAGATCACTGTGAACTTTTACCAAAATTAATACTTGTTATTTTTGTTAAATTTTTTTCTGAAAAAATTAAGACCCCTTGTTGCCTGACGAGTCCAGAATGATGTCTCTCTGTATTTTTATATCAGTCTGGTCACCACTCCTTCCATAACGCTTCGAGCCAGGCTCAAAAATGGTGGTTCAATCAGAATTGTTTATTTCAGTGACACATGTGAAACAAAGGAGCTCATTTGTCTAAAACTGCCAAAATTAGCACATCAACTGCTCACTCTGGAGTTTATCCAAGATGAATAGTTTGTGTGATATGATATGTTGAGTCAACACAAACAGCATTTACCCTACAACTAAAAGGAGTTTGAGTTCAGGTATTGTTACTAATGCAAGATAAAACTAGTGTTTGGAAGAGTTGATTAATATTTTTATTGTGTGTGTTTTGTCAGTTTAACAGCACTTTTTCTTCACAGCCTGTGCACAGTTCTGTGGATTGTGTGATTGCTTTAGTTAAGTAAGTGGCAAATGAAATTCTCTGTTGTCAGTTCTCATTTCATTGGGGTCACTTCCCTGGTGATTGTTGTCTTTCTTTTGCCATGTAAAAGGAAATTGGTCTGTGATTTGAAATGGAAAACATAACAGGCTGAGTGAAATGTAGCATGTAATTGAAGCTGATATGGGCTTTGTGGTTTTGCAGCTCCATGCAGCCGTGACGGAGATGGAGCAGGAGAAGTTTGAACTACAGAAGAAGCACACCATGAACATCCAGGAACTGCTGGAGGAGACCAACCTGAGGTTGGCCAAGATGGAGGAAGAGTACAGTGCCCGGGCACAGTCCACGGTGAGTACTGCCCTGGCACCAAAAGCCCAGGATGTAAATATTTGTCAGGATACATTCATCTTTTGTACAGATTCTGACATAAGCATCAAGCTGTGACAAAGTACACAACCACAAATCATGTGACTGGGCACAAAGGGCAACTGTCAAGGATTAACATTGTACACATACATTTTCCCTTCCATTTCTTGTTTTTAGGCAAACAGGATTTGCCATGACAAGACGTGTGCATTTACATATCAGTCTTTACTGAAGTTTGACTCTAAGTACATACTCAGTTTACTCATGTGTCATAACTTTAATTATAAATCGGTGATTCACAGTGTGGTGGAAATGAGGAAAGATACTCTATAACCTCTGGGTGAGAGCAACTCTCATTTTTTCTATCTGTCATCTTTACAAAGGTCTTTGATCCCGGCTGTATTCAGTCTTCTCATGGCAGTGGCAGAGCTCACAGATATGCAGGCACACACACAAACACACACCTCCCAAAGCACTTTCTTTGATGTTTTCTCAAAGACTCTGGTTTTAAGAGGAAATATTCACATTTCATTAGTGAGGCTCATCAGCACATAACAGGCTAATATGCTGTTTCATAAATAGCACTGTTATCAATATCAGCATTCACAGGCTTCTCTCATATCGCACATACACACAGAGCTTCTGGCCTTAATCTGTCAACAGACCCACATTTAAGAGGCATCAAACACTGGACAGTGTGGGCCTGTAGTATAGGCCTCTCTTTTAATTATTAAGAGCAGACAATCCCTAGAGTTTCAAAGAACTGCTTCTCGTAAAATATTACGGTCTGTCGATATACCATTTCAGGGTAGCTTAGACTGGTAATGCTGTAGTCACTTTTTTCTACAGATAATGGCATCATTCTCACAGTAGTTTAAAGTGGCACCACACAGAGTGAACAATTTAGTTAGTTTTGTTTGTGAGTTTGGGTTCCAGCATGGCAATTGGCATAAAAGTTTGGTTTTCTTTCACCTTTTTGTTAAAAATAAGTGTTCTCACCTATCTAGTCCTAGTCCTCCCTAAGGTCTCATATCACTATCACAACCCCAAACCTTGTCACTGTGCTGGTCGGCTGCTGCTTTCTGACTATTTTCAAACACACAGCTCCCATCATTCCACCTCCTGTCAGCACCAGCTTCTTTCATCGACTAGATCAACCAGCACGCTCCAACTTTAATCAGAGCCTATCATCATGCTGCCGCATACCATGCTGTCACATGTGAACTCACAAAGACATGCAGACAACAGGACAAAAAAGGAAAGAGACATTTCATCCAAATGTTTCAGGAAGAACGGTTAAGTCGCTTTGATCATTATCTGAAAAAAAAGTCAATCTTCAAAGATGCCATAGAATCAAAAAGCATACAGTCAACAACAGTAGTAAGCAAATTGCATCATTTTTGTTTTACATTTAAAAAGTATCAATTCAAAAGACCTGTGTGCTATATGGTATTGGTTTTGCGGTCCAAAGTAAAAGTTGTTGCTCTATAAATTTAGTATACCCCTACAACTTACTTCCATCACCCGTGATTTATCATACTTGTAGAAATAATTGACATAGCCTGAGACTTCTAAAGAGTAGCAGGAGGCTCTAGATGTCTAACGCAGAAGTAGTTTATTTATCATCAGCTTGAGGCTCAACAACACTTTGTGGTAGTATTGTCCATTCAAGTCTGCCCATGCTTCCATTATAGGGAATATTACCTCTGGGTCAGATAGAGCTATCAGCGATGAAATGTCAACAAGGTCCAAGCTGGAGGCGTTCTTGGTACAATAGTGCAGTTTCCTTATTAATACTCACTAGAATTGGTAGGTTACATGTGACGACATACAACCACAGAAATTAGTATTGTTAAAATGTTTTTAAAGAATTCATATGAACTACAGCAAACAAATTCTTAATACACCTTGTAGTAGTTCATTCAAGTTGTTAATGTTACCACTTTTTTGTCCTTACCCAGTATTCAGGTGCTCTGGGGCAATGGAACAGTGTGATTTGAGCTGTGATGTGTTGCTGTGCATTAGGAGCTAACTGTGCGTGAGCTGGAGAAGAGGGTGAAGCAGCAGTCGGTGGAGGTTGAAAAGGGGAACACGCTGCGGCAGAAGGTGACACAGGAGAAGGCTCAGCTGGAGATCCACATCGCAGCCATCAGCGCTGAACTGCAGGAGGCCAACAGGAGGTCTTTGAGCCTTAAAGTGTGGATTTATGTAGCAATGTACACACAAACATACTTTATTTACACTGTTATGTTGTGCTTTTTCATTCACAGAACTGTAAACCTCCAAAAAGAGAAAGAAGACCAGAAGAAGCTCTATGAGCAGAGCATGGACAAGCTTCACACCAAATATGAAACGGACATAAGCCACTTGAAGCAGGAGCACATGCTTTCTGCAGCTAAGGTCACAGTAACTATAAAGAATTTTTACCATTTGTCTGAGCTTCCACATGAATTATTAACAAATGTGTTTTTCTTTAGGCCTCTGAATTGATTGAAGAGTTGGAGAAAACTGCTTCTCATCTTAGACTGCAACTCCAGGACAATGAGCATCTTCGAGTCAAACAACTTCGGGTATGACTGTGTGAAAACTGATAATATGTTTGAGTGCTTTACAAGTGCATACAGTATACTTAATATATTCATTTTCTACTATAGGATCAGGAGATGAAGTTCCAGATGGGAAAGGAGGAACTCCAGATCCAATGGGAGAAAAAGGTACATCATGATTTTTTTCCCTTTCGTCCCAATCACTCTACAAAGGCTAAATATTTGTGAAACATTTTTTGTGGTAGCTAATTCAAACTACATTTTCACAATTAGGCATAATAATTGCATACATTTTAAATTATCATCTTGTCATCAATTGTTTTGCCATCTGAGAATTACATTTGATCTTGTGTTATGATAGACTGTTGCCATGTTGGGACAATAAAAACCTTAACACATAGCTACAAAATGCAGAATACTGTCTGGGAATGTCTCCGTCATCGACAATCTCTTTTGGGTCCCCTGAGAGCCCTGTTCTGCTCTTGAGAAGTAGTAAAAGAAACATGTTGAGAGGCCCAGGGAGCCTCCTGACATAAAGAAGGCCCATCTGGCTGCCATAGATGGACTGAAAGAGGCCCTGTGCTCAGATGGTATACGTTTGATGGGGTGATGGAGAGAAGAGACCGGTCCAGATGCTTACAGTCCTCGGCAGCAGACGTTTGTTGAGTGATGTTTGATTGTGTCGGCTCTTGCACTCACTTGCACCTCCACCTCCTTTTCTGTTATTCCCCCATAGGCTCTGGCTACGCATAGCGAGGCGGAGAAAGAGCGTGCAGAAGCTAAGAGGAAGATTGGCCAGCTCGAAGACAGTCTCAGGTAATCCAAAGTAGAAGACACCACAAACGGATACGTCTGGGTCTGTGTTTTTACGTGTAAAACTAAGGTTATTTTGCCTGGCAATTTCAGAATGCCACCCCACCCCCCCCTTGATGCAATCAGATTTGTTTATGTCTCTGTCAGGGGAGATCGACTCTTGAGTTAACTGTTTATCTCTTCATATTAAAATTATGACTACAAGCTGCTTACCCATACACTATTAAACAGGTGGCCTTTTGGCTCTTATCTCCCAGCATTCTTTGTTTAAGATCACACTGTTAAAAGGTAAGGTCTCAGCAGATTCCAGCCCGTCAGTGCATTCCTTCAGTAATTAACCCTGCACTGGAATACATTAGTTGGGTTTAGGTCCCAGGCAGATTATAAATTCCCTGGTGAAACTAGAATGTGTTCTGCACAATTAAACACAGTGCTGACTCGGCCCATTTAACATCCTTAGCCTGGGCTAACATCAGCCACTGTGTCATCACTGCCATCACATCACAAATCTTTAAAAAACATCATAGTTACTGCCATGATAAATAATTATCCCAATAATTTATGGAAACATAGATTTGCCTTCACCTTTATAAAATATAAAAAATGAGGGTGTTGCAAACTCAAAAATACATCTGCTTTATGAATTACAATACACATATACTTTTCATTGAAATATCTGATCTTATGATTAATAAATAAATCAGTATAATTAAAAATGTGGCAAGATGTGGCATTTCATGTATTAGACTTTTTTTCTTTTGTTTTTTTTTTAGCAAGTATTGCATAAAAAAGAACATTTATGAAGAAAAAACTGTATTCTAAGCTTTCTTTTAGTTCAATAACAATAGAAGACTGTTTTGTGTGAAAGTGTTTTGATCAAAAAACAACATATTTGCATATTTCTTCTTCTTTGTGTATGTCATTGTTAGCAAACACCAGAGGATGTGTGTGACCGCACAGACAGCTTGGTTTGTGCATAAATTATCTGTGTTGCTGGTATCAGTAACGAGCCTGTCATTGCCTCATTTAGACTTAAACTCAGAGAATCGGGGAGAGGGCCATCAGTCTCAGAGCTAATTAAGTACTCAGGGTTCACTCCAAAATCACACACATACATTTACACACTGCAGTCCGATGTCTGTTACCTGCCTGCTGCCGTGGCAACACTGAAGGCCTTTAAAGGCGATCCAGCACAACTTCAAAGTCAAAACCAGACCGCACACAGGAGCTTGTGTGTGCGTGTGTTTGGATGTGTGCTCCTCTGAAGATGGGAGGATGGATGATAAAATTAAATAAGAAGAACTGTTCAAAATGCCTTCCATGTGCCAAATACTGTGAGCTGTGGGCTGTGCTATGGTAGACATGTGGGTGTACACCTTGTCCGCATGTTGTTCTGGTATTGATTTAGGTTAAATGATTGGCTAATAGCTACTTTGTTAAGGGATCACTTGCGCTACAACAAACCCTTCAAAGTTTGCAGTAATGTTATGACCGATTCAATTCTTATGTTTTTGGGTACTAAAGTAACTGAATATGTATGTGTCAAATTATGGTCCAGGGACCAAATATGGCCCCCAGACCATTTTTTATTGGTCGTCTTCTGGTGAACAAGCTCAAATGATCATAGCACTACTTTTTATAGCAACAAAGTAAATAACCAAACATAATATCATACATATATCTAACATTTATGCCTTTATTTAAGAAAGTATTGGCTTAGTCAAAGCTTGGTTAACTGTGACCATCTCAATATTTAACACCCTCCACTTAGTGAAAAAAAGTTTGGACATACCTGAATTCTAAATATTCTTACTAAGCTCAAAGCAACCAGGAAGAGAACATTTACTTTTGAAATTTATTTTCAAAGGAGAAAAAAAAAACTCATCCCATCCAATAAGATCCACTGCTTCACTTCTAGGGTTGCGTTACTATAGCAACAACAACCGAAAGAACTACAAAGCTATGCACAGAACAAGTTTTTCTTCTTTTCTTTCATCCCCAACACGCCTCAGATCATTAGAGGACATTAGCATAGAGGTGGAGGGATGCTGCACAAAGGGAGACCAAAACAAAGCCAGTGAACTCTTGGGAGACACAGCTTGGCTACCATTTGCAACAGTGACCCCAGAATCCTCATTTAAACATATCACATTAATTAGTGGCTGAGAGGTGGATGGTCTATTTCTGGAGATGTAACCTGGTATTCTAGAAAACTCTTATGACGACATTCACTAATGCTGCCATATACAGTACATTCACTTTCTTGACTATCACTGTAATTAAAAGTAGTGAAATCATTAATTCACTTTCATTCACTCTCCTTGGTTACTATTCCGCTAGTATGACCACCTTTATCACACTTTTTGAATGAGTGAATAATGTAAATTTTACATTAATAAGCTGGATTCATAGAACTTTATTGGTACTTTTGGAGTACATCTTAAATTAGATTAACTTTAGCATCTAAAATTGTCTTTTCTTTCAAAAGTCTTTAATTTTTTATAGTGACATATGCATATAATTACATTGATTTTATTCATCTTATTTGCAGCACATCTCCTTGCTGCACTACGCATATTGTGCCATTCTATCCTGAACTTTTATGTTTATACGGTATTTGTAGACGGAATACATACATTTGAAAGTACTTGTACCATTGTTGTTCTTTTGTTTTTACTGGGTGTTACTTTCAACTTGCAACTATGTTTATTGCCACAAGATGGACTTGAAAGTTGCTTCTATTTAGCGTGTGCATGTGTGTGTTTGAAGCGGTCTTATCTCTCAGAGCACTCCTCTCCCATGACGACGGGGATGAGGGAGGTGGTCCGCAGGCCGACAGCTCACTCGGGACGGGGGGCAGGTGGATGTATGGATCCTGAGTAAAGAAAAGCCACAGTCAATATGCTCTCCCTAAGTGACTGAGGTGGGAAAACGTTGTTCAAGCATGGGTTACGCACTGACTCAATACGGCCAACTCAACAAAGGGAAAATGTCTGCTCTTTTGGGTCCCTGCTCAGGGTTAAGTGAAAGGGCACATTTGCAAAACATTAAAATAATTCATAATGTTTCCCCTTTTAAATTTGAAACATCTTAGTCTTTAGAAAAAAACAAAGCTATCAAGTTATTGTTTATTTACTGTCATAGTTAAACAGTTAAATGGCCCATATTACACTATTTTCTGATCAATGTTCTAATGTTGTTTCATGAAAAATATTTTTTGAGTTGTGTTTTGTTTCATTCACACATGTTTAACACTCAAACCTTTGCAGGCGGAGTTCTTCTCTCAAACAGAAAACACTCTGTTCCACCTTGTGATGTCATGTGGTAAACTCCATACACCTTCACTAGAATCATTTGGACAATGTCAGCCCTAGAATGATCAATCTCTACTAAACAAAAGGTAAAAAGTAGCTTTTAACTTGAAAAGTACCTCTTCATGACATCACAAGGTGGAACAGAGTATTTAGATTTTTGGAGATTTAGACAGACTAATAATAAAGGGTTATTCAAACGTTTGTGAATGACACAAAACACAACTCTAGGTATGTTTTTGATGAGGCAACAGCATTCTAACATGGCTTAAAGCTCACAGGAGTCATTTTATTTACATAAGCACTATGTGGCTTTGTGATGGAGGGACTGAAATCCCCAATCCAGTTAATCTTTTTCAAAGGACGACATGATGCAGGACTATGTATTTGAGACAACCTTTTCCACTTCTGCTTGGGAACACCCCGTGGTTTAGAGCTTTGGGTATGTGACAGGGGGTGTGGCTATGGAGAAGTAGGAAATGTGGTTGTGTTGTGGCCGAAATGGGCTCATCCAAGAGAATGTTAAAAGGTATTTTAAAATGCAATGTAAAAACTCTAGGCAGTCCGAACTGTCCTTACAGTCAGTCCTTCATCCAGGTCCAGCCATCCAGGACCACGACAGGGAGAAACACAGGAGTGTTCTTTCTTTCATAGGCCTAGTGCCGACTGGGATCATCCTCTGCATCTCCTCCCGAAGCGGCGGCACACACCACCAATCAGCCAGTCGCCCTCGCTTTGCTTGCCTGTCCGTCCCGTAAGTTCCCACCGTTGCTGCCATCCTGGGTCACCTCAGGTCCCTGCCTCCGTTAATACTGTTGCCACCTGCGGCGGGTCCCGCTCCCGTACCTCCTTGCCGTGTACTCCACCTCTGTTCCCCTCGTGCCTCCAGTCACATCCTTTTACTTTTGTCTCTTCCTGCCAGTGCATAGGTGTGGTGATTGCCCAGCAGCAGACAAGCACAGCACAGTCACATGCTCTAGGATGTCGTCATGGTAACAACAGGGCGAGGCAAACACACAATCTAAAAAAGACACTGCACACAACAAAAACACTAAAATGAAAAGTTCATGCGTGTGTACAATATGACAGGTACACTTGGTTAGCTTTTGAAAATCTGTCTCCATTGTTGCATCATTTAGCGTGATACACGATGCCAACTTTTTCTGTTCTAGACTGACTGAGTTTTGATTAGTTGTTTAGGATTGTAATGTTTATTGTGTCTCTTTGTGACTTTAGTATGTTCTTGCCCTTGCACTGTTGCTTTTTGTACGCACTTATTTGTGGTCTGTCTTTTTCTGTCTTCCTTTTGCCTCTCTCTGGGGATGTGCAGATGAAAACCAAGGCTGTTTTATTTTTTCTTCAGAGGGGGCTGCATATTTCAGTTTTGCATTTTTTTTCTCTTTTTATGTGCTCCTCTTCTTTGGCGAAGGCCCCTTTGATGTGTCTGTGGATTCGTTATCATTCCGTTTGGATGAGCTCACAGACGTAGGAGCGCGGGCGGAGCGTGCTCTGGCACTCACACACACTCACTCACACAAGCTCTACTTCTTTTTATGCTACAACCAGAGGCATCCACATGTGAGCGTACATGCTAGCTAGTCTGTTTGCAAAGCTTTCCCATTGGCTGCTCCACCCACATCACAGCCCATACACTCCTAAATACTCTACTTACATGACTGGGATGAACTTATAGGCTTTGTATAGTTTTTGCATTGTCTGTCAGTCTTGACTCACTCTTGTCCAAGTATAATTGTGATGCATTTGAAATCTAATGTGAACTAGCTCAAATGAAACATTTGTGTATCAAAATAACTTTTTTGGTTTTTTTTAAGCTAAAATGACTTCTGGAATTGTCATTTCACAAACTGCACTGTAGTATAGAGTTGTCTGTTTTAGTGTGTTGTCCTGTATGAGAATATAAGCATATTGCCTTCTTTACAATGGGCTTTCTATTCTGAAATGTCCTTTTACCCACTTTCCGAACTGACTTAATTGCAAAACACTCACACAATGTAAAAACATTCCATATACATCATGGTAGTAAACTATTTAAAATGTTATATTAACCTATTTAATCTGGTCTTCTGCCACACACCCTTTAATGGTGTAGAACTGAACTTAAACCAGCTTTTGTCATTTGTTTTCAAAGAACAAAACCATATTCCCAATGGTGAATATTGTCAAAACTGTTTCAAAGTGGTGTCATCCTCACTCTTCTGTTTATCAGACCAATACCAAAGCTCTTCTGTCTCACTTTGAAACTGCTTTCAGGATTAAGAAGTAAGAAGACTTCCTCCTGAGTACAGCCCATCTTTAATTTAAGCCTTCCACTTTTCTGACCAGAGCTCTCTTTAAAGTCAGCAGGCCGCCCTGTCGCTGGCACCACGCGCTCCTTTTCAGTTTGCTGTTCCCAGGCTTTCTCCCAGTCAGTGTGTCCTCTCATCACTGCATCACCACAATCTTATTGATGGTGACATACTGTCTACCAATGTGACAGCTGCACACTTGCTTTCTAAAGTCGATTAGTCAAAGTGTCCTCAACAGCCCGTTATTATATACTGAACGTATGGAGTAGAGATTAGCTTTAGCTGTATTATCACTCTTGATAAAAAGTCTGTTATACGTAACAAATATTACATTTCAAAAGTTACTACAGTGTCCTAAAACATTCCTGATTGCATATGCACCTCATACTTTTAACTCTCAAACTTCTTTTTCCATCATCTCTCCTCACGTATTCTTTGTGCGTTTGAACCCTGAAGGCAGTCATGCAAAGGGATTGATTAATAATTACAGAGTACACAAAATTGGGAGAGAAAAAGAGAAGTAAAAAAACAATTTCTGTGTCGTTTGATGTCGGACATGAGAGAGACCAAAATTACAAAGGCACAGCTCTGTAAAAAGAGAAGGAAGAATGTTGGTCTGTCTTTCTTCTGCCCCTGTTCTGTTGTTGGGCCTTTTATGATTTTCTTTCAATTCTAACACATTTCATCTCCTTGGTTTCTGTTTTTCCATTTAGCCTCGTCTTCGTAAACATGTGTTGTGTTGCTGCAGAATGTTATTATTTATTTTAATTGCGACTTGATTTCTTTACAACTCTCAAGTAAAAATATTTGTTTCTGGGAATGGTTTGGTAAAATAGGTAGGTAAAGTTTGGATTGAATGTAACTGTTTACGTTGTGTTAAACTAAACTTACAAGCTCGGTAAAGAATAGTTTTGCCATAATAGTCTTGTGAGATATGTTTTTAAGTAAGGCTAGCAAAAAGATCTCTTTATAGATAATTTAGTTTAGAGGCAAGTGCCCTTTCAATTGAACCTTATCATCTTTAAAGGTACACTATGTAACTTTTCCACCACCTGCTTGTGTCCATGGAGAATGTTTGATCTGATCTTA
The DNA here is from genome assembly GCA_000787095.1 of Periophthalmodon schlosseri. NCBI lineage: Eukaryota > Metazoa > Chordata > Actinopteri > Gobiiformes > Gobiidae > Periophthalmodon > Periophthalmodon schlosseri. Next base: position 23,592 of record KN473861.1, read on the forward strand.
TCTACTTACCTATCTCCTCCATGGAGACAAGCAGGTGACAGCACCAAGTTATGTTACAGGTGTGTGTTAGATCTGAGAGGCAGCCCTACCCTAAGTGAGAACACGTTTTGTTTTGGGTTTTTTTTAACACTAAAACATGGAGACAAAAAGGCGACATACCCTTCACCAGAAAAGTTGCCTAGTGCACCTTTTAAATATAATTTTACCTCAAACTTCTCCACTGTTTTAAGGAAATTATGGTAGTTGCATTTAGTCAAATATTTTTTTCAGTGGGCACGAATTAATTTATTGGGGCCAACCGTTTTGTTCCTAATGAACCCTTGTTAATATGTCCTACTTCTAACATCTAACTCAACACTACTAACTTACTTTCAACTTGAAGATTGTATGTATAATTATGTTTGGGAGTTTGTGGTTCCAGCTGAAACTTTCAAATTATCAGGTGGCACAAAAATACCAACTCAAAATGGCTGCCTTACCTCCAGCTTTGTCATTTCTCTTCCGCACACAGTGGCTTAAGCCTGACAGCTGCTGCCTTGTGTAGTAGAGGATGTTATGGCTGGGTTCTGACAACTCTCAGTATGAGGCCATGCTGTTCACTAAGCCTGTCAATCCCCCTGCTCACTCTGCACATGACTTGGCATTGAGCAGCACACGCACCCTTATATACAAGTATGTCACCGACCATACCACTTAGACCGGGCATTGGTGGGCCACTGGCACAATGTTGCATGTTTATTATTGCATCAGCTTCAATATGGTTTATCACAATATTTTCTTCCACAATACATCACACTTTGAAATTGCTGTAATGACAATCCTATATGTAGCACCCACACAAAAAGAGCCAAAGATTCATAACTCTGTAGTTTGTGTAGCCTTCCCTGCTTCTAACGCATTCAATTTTAGGCAAAATACATTTTAGTGTGTTTGGCTGTTTAGTAATAAGATTTATTTAAGTGTGTCTTTGTTTGTTTTTTAGGGACACAGAGAGAGATTTGCAGAAGACCAGAGAGAACCAGAGGCAGCAGAAGCAGCAAGCTGACATGGCACTGGAGCAGTTTAAGAAACAGGTGGAAGTAAGCTCTGAGAAGGCCTATGCTGACATGAAACTCCAGGTAAGGGACATCTATCTTTTCTGCTGGAGCGTGAAAAGCACTAACCAGTGAGCAGTGCTGCCTCAATTTACCACCAATACATCTTTAATAGACTGAAATGAGGTTGTCTTGTCTTACACCAGTGCAAGTGAAAGATTTATACTACTAGTGGTTCCTCTACCACAGTTTTAGAGCCTCGCTCTTACCTCTCATCTTTATTCAACCAAAAGCAGAGAGTTCACTTGGCAGTTGTTATGAAAACAATAATTGGCTCAGCCTGACTGCAGATTGCTCAGTGTGGGCTATTGTTACATTCCAACTGTCTGTTATGCCTCCATATTTGAAAAATCTATACATTTTTTCAGAGATATCATTCACGTATTATTATCTGTCCATTAATGAATGACATACAAATGTTGACTCCTCTCCATATTCATACATGACCTCACCTCCTTCCAGGAGGCGTGACACTGTCTTGTTTGGAGCCATAGGTTACAGTGGAGAACAGGCTGTGCACACTGATTCTCTACTTTAATTAGTACATTACAGGCCAGCGTCTTCACTGCATGGGCTGCCTCTGATTGAGAGGCTTCTCTAATCAATACCACAATGAACTTGTGCAGCAGATGTCTTACAAGAGAGTTTGGCTATAGGCGTTCTTGTTCAGCATTTTGGGTTATGCTGCGTGTGAGAGAGATATTGACAGGCTGATGCGCAGTGTGGTCCTAAATGTTTTAAGGGTCTGTGGGCTGATCGTTTCTTTGAGCGTTCAGTCGAGTGTAGTCTTGTGTGTGTGTGTGTGTGTGTGTGTGTGAATCATGATAGGATTATAATTTTTTTTTCATTAGACAATTAGTTTATTTTCCTAAAAAATAGGTTCATAAGAACCTATTTAGTGACAGACCAACATGTAAACGGCATTTTACAGGAGACTGCATGTTCAACCACCTAACACTGATATAACTTAGTTGAAAAGAATAAATTCTTGGTTTAAAGGAGAAAATATTTCCAGACATGGAAAAACACATGGAAAATGAGAAAGAAGGCCAAATGGAAAACATATAGTTTGTCTTTGAAAATTTCTCCACACTTTTTTTGCTGTATTATTGGATATCAAATTAACAGACTTCTACTGCCACCTATTAAAGCAGTTGTGTTTTTTAAAAATCTCTTCTAAAATCCACTAAAATGCAGGAAATTACACCTATTTTGCACCAACCCCCTGATATTTTTTTTTAATAAAACCTATATAAAAAGGGGGTAATCTGTTTGTAGACGCCGTGATAACATAACAAATGTCCTGGAAAATTATTTCAAGCAAAGTGTCCTTGACCTTCAGAGATATAGTATACTATAATGAGTATGATGTTTTTTTTAAAGGAGCATTTCTTGTTGCTGCTGTTCTTTTTTCATTTCAGTATTTTTGTATATTGCAATACCATTCTTATTCACTATCTCTAAAAGCTCATTAAGCCGTTTTCAAAGAACTGTATGTCAAACTCTCCATCGACAAAGTCTCATAATCCAATCTGATCTGTATCTTTAGCCTATAGCCTATAGATACTTGGGCATGTAATTGACTTCTTTGTCAATATGCCGTGTATCCTGGGTGCACATGTGCTTTAGGCTTTCTCTCTTCTCTTTGTGCAGTGCTGCATGTTTTTGAATTGCAAGTGATATCTTGTTTTTGAGCGTGGAAAATGTCTGTATTTTTTCTCAATCCTCCAACTCCTTTTCTCCTGTTCTCATCCCTCTATCCCAGCTCTTCCTCTCTCCCCATTGAGCCGCTGGCATCCCAATCTGCAATCTGACTTTATCCTCAGCCCACATCAAAGCCACGACAGAGAGGAGTTCTGCCTCACTGTCATCCTCTCTCCCTCCTCTGCTCCCAGCTCCAGTCGTGAGGCAGGGCCGCATCACGTTCTCCGCTAAGGCTTTAATGTTGCAAGAAAGTACTTCAAAGTTTTTGCCCTTTTTCCATCCTCCCTTCCTCCCTTCTCACTCTTTCTGCACATGGTGTTGTATCTAAATGGATTATCTGCATCACTCTTTCTCTCATTGGAAAATCATCATCCCACTTTTATAGTGTGTTCAAAAAGTCTGCCCTATTTTGGTGCTTTAAAAAAAATGGCACACCATACGGACTCAAATCTCTGTTGCGTTGGTAGTTCAAAGTTGGCTTCTGCAATTTAAATGGATTAATCAAAACTTTTCTGTGTGTTGTAGCCTAGATGCAGATGCAGTGTGTTTGTGTGTGTGTGTGTGTGTGTGTGTGTGTGTGTATATATATATAAATCAACTCCACATAAAAAAGACACAGTACCCATGGGAACGGTTCCTCACCATTTTGTAATTCTGCCAATTATTAAACTATTATGCAACTAAACAACTCAATTCAACATAATTATTTGTAGTTTTTATGGTCTTAGGATTGTTCTAATATCCAAGGGCCTACTATGTCTTATTTTGGTGGGGGGGTTTTTTTCTTCTCCTTTCAGTGTCTATACTTATTCAAATGAGTATCTAGTTTTGATACTAATTTTGGTATCAGTTTAGTATCTGGGTATCCCTTTATTATTTTCGGGCAAACTACACTATATCAATTAAAACCTGTAAGAATTTAAATCTGTAAGAGATCAGAGTGGTTGCATTTTGTGCTGTGCCTTTTTTGCACTAAAGTGTTCAAATAAAACTAAATTTCTTTCATTTAATCAGATGATCAGTCCAAACAAAATATCGGCCTATGCTGGAAAAAACATGCAAATATCAGCCAATAAAAAGCACTACTACATTTACTAGTCGTTATCTTTATTCACTTGTTCAATTTGTGTTGTGCTTACAGATGGAGAAGGTAGAGGAAGACCTGGTGCGCTCCAAGTCCCTGAGAGAAAACCAGGCTAAAGAGTTTTCACAACAACTGGATTCTCTATGCCACAAATATGAACAACAGGTCAGTAAGAAACACTGAAGTCTAGTGCCTTTTCTGAAATTGTTACTAATAGGCATGTGTTACGACCCAGGTGGAACAAACATATTAAAGAGGACACAGGAGTCAAATGGGTTACGAAAAGTTAAATAGTTTATTTTAAGTTAATTTTAATTTACTTTAAAATGCTCAAAACCCCCTCCCGTGCCCAAAACAAAGTAACAACAGAAAGGTGGACCTGATGAGCCAGCCAAACAGAACAAAAGGATGCGGCACCGGGCCAACCCCGTACAGGGCCGTAGAAGCCGGTGCCGACATCACTAACCTAAAACCGAAAACGTCCCCAAACTAACCTTATCAAACAAAAGACGAAAACAGCCGGTCCCACCAGGTCAAACACAAAAAGGCTAACTGCAGCTAACAGGTACGGTGCACCGAGCAGCAGTCAGAGCCGTGGAGCGTGCACGACGACGAGCGCACGCCCCAGGTGTGGAGGGCGAGGCGGTGCGCAGTGGGCGTGAGCAAGAACGCAAGAGAGCACTCCATAGATAGGCGGCCTATTTATACTGCGACCAGCCACGCCCCAAAACAAGCATTAATATAAAATACATGCAAGATAATGGGGCAAAGGGGCGCCGGCACGTAACAGCATGGATTGTTCATACCAAGATATTAGCTGTTACATATCAGATTATCTTTTCCTCTGAATATAATGCCTTCTACATATTCTACCTAACACATCACATGATTGATTTCCACACAACACCTGTGCATTATCAAGCATGACAACACTCATTTCTAAATCTGATTAATTCTGTGCATGAAAATTGGATGAAAT